>VZRW01002940.1:484232-564087 GCA_013398125.1 Aegotheles bennettii
GTGGAGCGGGGCCTGTGGCGAGGCGTTGGGCCGGGAGGAGGGGGCTGAAGCTGAGCTGAGCTCTGGGGGGTGGGGGTGAGGGGCCGTGAGCGGTTGCAGCTGGCCCTGCCCTCAGCTCGCAGCTGCGCTGGGCCGCCTGCTCCTCCCCCACGGGTGAGGGCAGGGCGGGGACGGGCCGGGGAGAAAATTAAAGCCACTGAACGGGTACAGGGAGGGAGTACACGAGTCTCTGCTCTACGGTGGCTGTCCAGGAGTTTAAACTAAACTCCACAAGAAATAGTTGAAACCTGGTGGTTTCTTAGCTCTGCATAATAAAGCATGTTTTTGTATATATAGCATAACTTTCTAATATACTCGGTATGTATGTAACAAGGAAATGGCTTTGTTCATCTTCAGTTGCAAAGCGTATAAATAACAATAAATAGTAAAATAGCAGGTAAGCTCTCTCATGTTAAAAAGCTGTGAGGAAGAATGATAGAGGGTGCATTACTCTAATGTTGCAACACAGTTCCAAAGGGTACAGTACTCTCTGAAACCTGTACAGAGGAGACTTCTTCCTCTGAGCATGTGTGAATGGGTAGGAAATGAAAACTGGTGGAGTTCTCAATGGGTAGCATGCACAGAGGTACAGTGCTGGTAAGTATAAAACAGAGGCATATGAAAATTAAAGTTAGTCTCTGACTTTTAAACTGCGATTTTATTGTTTTAGGTTGCTAGAGAGGTGGAGAATGCTGTGATTGAACTTAAAGGTAAAGCTAAAACTCACCATACTGGCAAAAGGGCTGCTTTGGAAGAAATAGGAAATAAAGTTGCAACGAGAGGAAAAAGTACAGCTAAGGTAAAAGAGTATTTGAAATCTACCTATAAGGAAAAGATGGATTACTAGCTCTGTACTAATAGTTTTTTCACTACAGGAAACAGAATCTTCCAAAGCATTAATAAAGCCTACAAAAGGACTTAGTAAGACGACGAATGTAACTGTACTGTCTAAACCTCCAGCTGCTGTGAATCATGCAGTTAAAGAAACTGGTGTTCCAAAGGTAGGAAGTAATGATACTGTTCTGATTCTTAATTTGATTTACAACTTAAATCTCTCACTTCAACCTAGTTTATGTCCAGATGTATCTTGTTTCCCTGCTGAAAACACAAAGCCTCTGTTCTGAGGTTTGAGTTTAATGAATGTTGTGCAGAAAGGCTAACACTGAAGTGGCAAATCTAGCTGTTGAAATACTAGATGAAGTTTCTGCTTCAGCTGGCAGCTACTGGAATGTCTTCTGGTTCTGTCTGTACAGCATCTTGGTGAAAGCTTGCCAAGCTAGAACGCAAGCTCAGTTTCAACTTCTTTTATCTTAAGAAATTGTGTGAGTAATGGAGGAAAATGTGGAAATGAAGGAACAGTGCAGGTTAAACAGCAGATATGTAAGCACTATGATCTGTCCTTTAGGTTCTGTCTCCTGTCCCTATGGATGTATCTATGCAAGAGGATGATTTATGCCAAGCCTTCTCTGATGTGTTGCTCAGCAATGTAGAAGACATTGATTCTGAGGACCAGGAGAATCCCCAGCTGTGTGCTGACTATGTAAAAGATATCTACCTGTACCTGAGGGAGCTTGAGGTATGACATACCACACTTGTGCTTCTGCAGTATAGTGCTAATCCTGTTGCTCACACAGCTCTTTCTTCAACAGCTGCGGCAGTCGGTCCACCCGCATTACCTTGATGGGAAGGTGATCAATGGGCGTATGCGTGCGATTTTAGTTGACTGGCTTGTCCAGGTCCACTCAAGATTCCAGCTTTTGCAGGAAACACTGTATATGTGTATTGCAGTTATGGATCGCTTCTTACAAGTAAGAAAGATATTTTTCAACTCATGTTAGGATTAGGAGACTTTAGTGACTATGCTTTTAAAGGAGTTTAGGATTTATTGTTTTGTTATAAACCTGAGAACCTACAAAATCTGCTTTTCATGTAAGAGCTCTGTGTAATGCAGCATCTTAACCCTGAGCCCTGTAATTATAGGGATACTTCAGACTCAAAGTGGAAAATCTCATTAATGTGATAAGGAGCAGTGTCATACTGCTTTTTTAAACTGATAAATTAGAACCTGTTTATCTAGCGTCTGACATTTTGGGGGCTGCTTTTTGAATTCCTCTATTGCAGAGTCATCCAGTAGCTCGCAAAAGGCTTCAGCTGGTGGGTATAACATCAATGCTCATAGCCTCAAAATACGAAGAGATGTTCTCTCCTGATGTATCAGACTTTGTTTACCTTACTGACAATATCTACACCAGTGCTGAAGTTAGAGAAATGGAGATTATGATTCTTCAAGAGTTAAACTTTGATTTGGGACGACCTCTTCCAATTCACTTCTTAAGAAGAGCATCAAAAGCTGGGGAGGTGGGTACTTGTCCTAGTTATCAATAACTTTCCTATATGTTTAATGCATCAGGATTCCTTACAGCATTTTTAGCATGTGATCTTACTTGCTTTCTGCTTATGTGCTGGATCAAGGAATATTCAGCTATGAAAAAACTCCACCAAGTGGAGAAACATGGCAACATCACTGTGGCAGCCCGTAGAGCGGTTCACATTTGTATTTACTGTGGCCTGTGTTCAGTCGTAATGGCAGTAATTTTACTGTTAGTAAACTAAACATACCTAGAGCAGAACCCTTGCTTTTAGAGCAGTCTTTTCTCTGGTAATCAGGGTATTCCCTAGTAAAAGGGGAACAATATTGCAGTTCTTTCTAATTTTTGGATGCAAGCGTTGTATTATTTAAAAATCAAAAGATAAGGTTTCTCTTTGACCTGACCCTTTTTTCCCACCTCAGTAGTTAAACTCAAGTGACTAGCACATACTTGAAGTGGGCTTAATTACCACAACAGACCACTAGGTAACTCTTGAAGCTGGTTGACTGCTTTAGTAAGAATCTCCTTAAGTCATTTTATACCACTTTTTTTTTAACTTACTTAGTGTATTACAGAGAGGAAGCACTTGTATCCTTAGTTTGGGTACAGCAGTGCCTGAAACTGCAGTTTTGCGTTAAAAAATCTGTCCCTTGACTTTGTGTCTGAATTCCAGACTAGGCGGGTTTGGACTCTGGTTTAGATTTTGGTATGAATGCCTGTTAGAGCATATGGTCCCTAGACTTTATTAAAGATTTTGTTGGCTATTTTTGTGTTGTCAGTTAATTAATACAATAAATAATTCAGGATTATTTGTCATAAAGTGAAATTTTGTGCATTAACAAACTCTCAATCTCTTAGGCTGATGCTAAGCAACATACACTAGCAAAATACCTAATGGAGCTGACACTGATAGACTATGACATGGTCCACCATCGTCCTTCAGAGATTGCAGCTGCTGGGTTATGCTTGTCCCAAAAGATTCTGGGACATAACAAATGGGTAAGTATTTTAATCAAACTCGTTAGGAGTCTTTTCCTTCAGTTGACTGAATTGAATCATTAAAACAACTACTTTAGAAAATTGTGTTTAGGTCAGTAATAGTGCTGGTGATCAAATGACAGCTGGACAAGCCTGATGCATAGTAGCAGGTAGATAAAAGGAATATGCCATTAAAAATTTTTACTCTTTTTCTGTGTGAGCACTGTGCTATGAAAGTATTTTTCGCTGGAATGTATTGAGTTACAGAAGGCCGCACTAACTTGATTTTCATAGTTCTCACAGTACATGGAGAATAATGAAATTGCAGACTGTGCGTAGCGAATTGTAATTCAACTAGTGGTTACTTTTGCAAGGGTTGCTTCTTTTATCTTCTGTGCAGTGTATAAGTGTGGTTATTGGCATAGATGTGTCCAGAATTATTCTGCATGTCAGAAGTTATTCTGGATCTGTCACCTAAACTGACAGTACTACAGTTCCAGCACTCAAGGCTGGTGCATGAAGCTTAGGGCATTTGCTGACTGAAGTGATCATGTCTTGAGCAGCAATTTCCACTTCACGTATCTCACATTTCACCATTATTCTGCAGGGTGCAAAGCAGCAGTACTACACGGGGTACACGGAAGACAGTCTTATGATGACTATGAAACATATGGCCAAGAATGTGGTCAAAGTGAATGAGAAGTTAACAAAACACACTGTAAGTATAACTGCTTAAGTCGTCTTTGTAATATTTTAGAAATGCCTCTACTGCATATTGTGGATCCTTAGGTAAATGTCTGTATGTTATCTTAAAGCATGTGCTATTCTACCTAGCATGGGAGAGGATGTTGCATCAGTACTAACTTACTTCAAAACATTTTAGACAAACTGTGTTCTTGCTACTTTGCAAGCTGGGTCACTTCTAACCTTGTTTGTTTTCCAAGCAGTCAGGTTCAATGACCCAAAAGCATCTGCCTGAACACAAATACCATATGTGTAACTCTTTCTTTTGTAACTGTTCCTCTACTTCTGCAGGCTATAAAGAACAAGTATGCAAGTAGTAAACTCCTGATGATCAGCACAATTCCTCAACTGAACAGCGCATTAATCAAGGACCTGGCTTCTTCACTCCTGTCATAACTCCAGGCAGCCAGGTCCTGCTGGTATATGCACTTTGTCCTTATTTGCCCATGGAGACAAAACTACTGCAGTTTGTACATAGCATTCCAGCCTTACCACAGATATCTTGGACTCCCTTGGAAGGTGAAATTTTAAACTTGCTTTTGTAATACAACACTCTACCTAGAAATAAAGCTCCTCTCTTTTAAAAAAAAAATAAAATAAAATTGTGACTGTGGATCCTTAAGGCACTACCCAGCCATGTCTGCAATCTGATGTCCAAGCAGGACAGTTGACTAAAGAGGTGAGTGATAAAACGTGCAGTTAGATGTTGACAGCTATTCTTTCTCATTAGTTGTCTCCAATAAGAATCTCCAGGCTTTATAGTGGGTTATATTTAGTAACTAGTTAACTTGTTGTTTGTACTCTTAAGATAAGAAAGAGTGGGCAGACAGTTCATTTTTAATTGGTGTACCTTAAAGAATACTAAATAAGTACTTCAGTTCAGTGCCAAAGTAGTATACAGGAATTTCTTTTTTTTGTAGTTTGTTGCCTTTAAATTGGGCGGAAGAAGGAGGCTGCTGGTAACAGATAGTAGCCTTGTAAGTCTTTCTTTGTGGTTAGGTGAACATAAGACAATGTGGTCTCTCCCACAAAAGGGAGCTATGCTACCAAAATTTTAAGTAAGTAAGTAAGTGTCAGGTGATACTAACTGCTGTGTGCAGGGGGCTGTAGGTGTGGAAGTTTAGGGCTATGAGACCCTTTGAACCAGCTCAGTCCTTAAAACCCACCTCACTTCTTGGACGGAAAAAAACCCCCAAAACCCAAACCTCTACTTTTTAATTAATTGCCTGTTGTTTGCCNAGAATGTAGTCAAAGGCACTTAAGAGTTTGCTTTGCTTTGTTTCTAACAAACATCAGTACCTGTATCCTCAAGGTCTGCAAGCATGTAAGTAAAGCCAACGTTTCTGCTTCAATAACTCATTTAAGCCTCTTTGTTAACTTAATTACTAATGTTAAGTAATAGACTCTTAGGTATTCTCTACTTTTTCTCTCCCCTAGGATAAGTCAAGTCTAGTACTTGCTGCAACTGGTCTTTCGAAAAACATGCTTGATACCTTGTGTTTGTGTGTATATGTTTGTTTGCTCCCTGGACAGAGCGCCTAGTTTCTAGCTTCCAGAAACAGCTTCCAGAGTCATGGTTTAATGGTGATGGATTTTAAGTGTGCTCCAATTGGGTTTAGGGAGGCAGGTTTTCAAGACTTCTAGCAGTATCTTAAAGCTTATGCAAGTTTTTAATATCAACACATGCAGGTTTTTAACTGCTCTTAACAAGAAAAATCTAATGCAATGCACAGCTCAGCTGTCTTAGTTGAGCATAGTGAAAAGGGTTTGGGTTGGAGCAAAGGAGGGGGATTTTTTGCTTTTAGACATCAAGCAGTAAAATCCAATGGACAGTGTTGTGAAGGGATCTGTTTGTATAAATAACTGAAAACAAAATGCACAGAGAACAGACCTGTTCAGCTGACTGCTTCTTGTGTTTTATTTTGTGGAGGTTCAGAAGGCAAAGCATGAAAGCTGATAACTGTATGGCAAGCAACAGCCACTCTGGTGTGGGAGGCAGACTTAAGCAATAACACTTCTGCTTTTGCCATTTAAAAGGAGTAGTGCATACCTGTAAGTACCTGGCATAAAAATTCTAGTAGAACTACTTCATTAATAAGAACAGTGGAATACTACATTATACATTCATACATGTTTCTATCATATTCGGTTTTTATATACAGTATATGTTTCTGTAAATGTACAGCTCTGCATAAAGACACTTCTTTTAACAGGTAGAGCATTAAACATAAATCCAACATGGGCCAGCCATATTATAATATAAATCTTGAAGAAGGCAACATTGTTTAGCATACAGTACTATGTGGTTTTCTGTTTTAACTACTTGTGGTGCCTGTTGGAGTCCCTAAACACATCAGCAAACAAACCAGTTTCATTACAACTCTGTACAGAATTAAATATACCATCACAGTAGGTTTTTAGATGGTAATATCCCAAGTGAGCCTAAATCTTTTTGACTTGTAGCAGCATACTTAACTTGTTCCCCACCCTATCTGCATTAGAGGAAATGTGCATTTAACATTATCTTCAGTAGATAATTTAAAAAAAGGTTACTGATACTCATTTGAAGTCACTTATTAAATATGCCCCTTTGAAGTCCCTGGTCCCAGACTGCAAAGCACCTGTTTCAGTAAGATGGTAGGTTTTTAGCCTTCTTCACTTACTAGGTGTCAAAACCAGGTTTTAAATATTAATAAATAATTGGTTGGTATGTCCACTGCTGTATGCTTCTGAGACAAAAGATCAAAGAAGTCTGTGCTGTGGGTAATTTTCTTCCTGCTCCTACACAACTTTACTGGTGAAAATACTGCTTAAACTGGCAGGTCTCAGAAGAACAGTGTCCTGAAGGTGAGGAAAAACATCTTCAACCACTGGTAATTTCATGCAAGTTTTTCTCTGACAGTCTCTCATATCTTGGTGACGTAGTTGTTTGGAAACAGCCCTTGTTTCCCTCGTAGTCTTCCTGTCCACCAGCCAGAAGGATCTATGACAAAGAAAGCAGAGTAAGTAGTGACATTCTGTAAAACTCTTTGTATGCTTTTTGAGGCAGCCTTGCTCTTCACTGTGTGGAACAACTTTGCCTTCTTGTGAAGGACTGAGGAGAAATTATTTGGAGAATGTGAGCTTGCTAATCTTTTGGCCATATTACTGTGTTAGGAGGTTGCTCTGAAGACCCAGAGTTGGAACTGCTTTATTACATCTTGGTTCTTGGGGTATAGCTGTGGTTCAGTCTAATTTTTGGCCAGAGTCTGTGATAGAATTACTCTATAACTAAACTTACAGATCTGCAGTACCAACAGATGCACCTTTGATCTGTCTCTGATGTGCTTTTAAGATGGGTGTGGAGACTTCTCTGCTCCTTGAGCTATCATAGGAAATTGCAAGCCTAGTGTGGCTCAAAAAGTCATGTATTAACTGCTGTGACACTACCTTCAAGATTTTTAGTTAAGTAACTAAAGCTTTGATCTCTACGTACCTTCTTTAATTATATCGATCACATCGTTGGCATTAAAGCTGAGTTCATCCGTGTCCTGAGCATCATATGCATACAGTGCCCTGCACTGTGGTACCTGAGGCTTAGGTTTTGGCTGTGGTTTAGGCCTTCCTCCAGCTGGTGGGGGTCGGTTTGTTGTCTGCCGGCGAACACTGAGAAAAGAAAATATATTAACATGCTTCAAAGCTTATGACTTGAACCTAAGCCTTATCAACCCCTCTGTCCTAATGAATTGATTCTAAAGAATATCACAGAACAAGTGAAAAAGGATTCTCTTAAACGTCACAATTATTAAAAATAACAATATATAAGGGACAGATTTGCCATTTCTTTCCTACTGAAATGGATGAATAGGTACTGACAAACAGTTCAAATGCACAGAAGACATTTTAGTGCTCAGGTTGGAATGTAAACAAATGTGCACATGCAGTTCATGCATATTTTGGCATCTACACAGCTCAGTCTGTCTCTCCCAGTGCCCCAACTTCACCAGGGATTTAGTTTTCAGTATTATAAAACAAAGTTCTAGCTCGGAGGCTTGCTACTTTACCATTCTTGTGACTAAGCTGTAAGAGAGACTGCATCTCTTTTAAGTTGCCTCAGATTCCAGGGCCGTCTATGGACTTGTTCTGTTATAGTCAACTCTGAAGCAGCAGGGGACATGCTGCACAAACTCTGTCACAGCTGTGACCACTCCAAAGATTAGGAAGGGGAAAGAGGGAAGAAATGCATTTTGCCAGCTCATCAGCTACTAAAGGCTGGAAGAGAGAACAGGTATTAGATGCAATGTCAGTTTAAAATAAATAATAAATAAATGTGCTGAATGACTAAGAATGTTGCAGTGACACGGAGAAGACTCAGACAGCTCTTGTGGAAAAGGTTTATAGTTAGTTACATGAAGTCCTAGAATTAATTTTTGTTAATATGTCTCTGTCTAAGTTTGTGTAGTGAACTGCACCAGAAAAGCAGCTTTTGAAGTATAGGTTAACAGCAGTTCAGTTCTAAATTTCTCTACTGCGAGGGAGGATTTTTCTCCTGTTCAGCATATGTTGATGTTGCTTGGGATAGGACACGTTGTGAAACCCAGACCTAGGCGTGGAAATGAAAGCAATGAGAATACATCTTGCAGAATATATGAGCTACTTTTCTAACCACAGTGTAACAGTGACATTTTAATTGAGATGTTTTGGTAGTGACAGCATCACGTTTTTAAACTCAGGCTTGTATTGTATTGTTAGAAACTAAAGCTGTGATAGTACCAGTGAATCCTTCTCAGCAGCTGTGCTAAAAATAAATCTAATGCTAACCCTTAAAAACTTTATATCTACAGTGGCTGTGGTTAATACTAAATTCACAACTCCTAGCTGACTCCTGCTGTAGAAAAAACACTAGAGCCTTCCCTTTTGAAAAACAACAGTCACAGAGAAAAAGAACCTTATCTGAAACTCCCTGGGGAATATGGTAATAGTCTTTTTTTAGCGTACTAAAAAAGAAAGGTGTTCATAACGGCAGGAAGACAGCCTTGCAAATGTCACTATTGTATTAGTACATCCTTTGGTCCAATACTGCTATGAAACTCCTCTAGGATATCTGTTTTTCATATGGTGAATGTATTGTAATTACTATATTTACTGTAATTAATTACTGTAGTAATGCTGGGAATGGTACTGAAGGGGAAGGACAGGCAGCCTCCTCAGGTGTCTGCCTCCTCCACACCTTTGTGAGCCTGACTCTCTTCTGCCTTGGCTTTGGGAATTGATCTATTTGAAGAATGATCTGCTAACTTGGCTGGAGTAGCTTTTGGTCCTGGTTGGGTTCCTGATACTTGTGCTGGCCGAGGGCAACAGCAGTTTGCAAATTCTGAGAAGTAAGGTGATGGAAAGGAACATGACTTGTTTTGCTGGCAGGATGGATGGTGAGATGAACACGGAGTGAGCTGAATGCTGTCCTGCAGGGGTGCTGTGTGATGCCAGACTGACTCACCCGTGTGCCTGTACAGTGTAGCTCCCACGCAAGGGCATGGATGCAAGGGCGCTGCCGCTCCCCCAGAGCCCGTACAGGATTAGGAAAAACGACTGCCATAGGGAACTGTGGGGGAACTCGGAGCTCCAACACCCCCCCCCCCTTCGCTTCCCGGGCCGGGCCGGCAGGGGGCGCGCGCCCCGCGCCTGTGCGCGCTCCCGGCAGGGCTGCGGCAGCGGCCAGACCCGGTTCCAAGTGCAGAACCGGGCTCCACCGCCTTTCCAGAACCGCAGCCTCCTGGGCTTGTGTGTTTTGGGGTTGGGATTTTTTGCCCCCCCTTTACCACGAGGAAATTGTCCTCACTATGTCTTTGCAATGGCTGTTCACAAAGTTCTGCTTACAACGTGATTCTGGGATAGTGCTGCAATTCTGCTTGGAAACTCAATTATGAAATGGCCCTGGAAACAGCTACTGAAATATGCCTCAGTGACAGTACTGGCAGGGACAGTAACTGCTGTATTACTATCCTGGCGACTGGGAGTTGGTCTTTCGACTGTGCTCAGACTACAGTAGGATTGGCACTAACAAAGCATTGGACACTGTGCCAAAATCTTCCAGTTACTAGACTAGCTCACCACTTCCTGAAGTCACACAGATGTAAAAATCAAATTATTACCTACTTGTATTACCAGTGCTCACCTGAAACATAGAGAGTTGTCTGCATTAACCATCACAATGCAAAGTTACTACACCTACCACAGTGCATTTTTATTCTATCTGCTGATGTAACTTTCCCTGTTGACTTCTATGCTCTCAACCAGCTGTTACTAGTAGTAATTTCTGTGCAGCTTGGTTACATCAGAATTAAATCACACAAATAGGAAGTCCTCACCAAGGAGAAACACAAACTGCTTATTCAAAACCAGATTATTTCTCTTTTTTTGCTAGTATTTCTGAATAGGCAGCAGACTTTGACAAGTGGCATTCAAATTCTCACTAAAGCTCCACTAATGTTCTACAAGAGGTTCTGTTCAGTCACTGAAAAACTTAAAATTTTAACATTCTGGAGTGCTAAGGTTCCATAAATATGACAGAAGACTTCTGTCTTCATGATTTCCACAAATCAGAGGGGGTTTGTCTGCATCTGGATTTTGAGTGAAGATCAGGAGAAGCTGGTTTCAAGAATTGAGAAAAACTTGTTCTGCTTCCCTCTCCTAAGCCCCTAGTTTTTTGGTTCTGCCTTTCTGCTACTTCTCATGAGTGTTGCTTTTGAGTGTTGTCTATTGAGAAACACCTAGTTAGAACAGTAAGACTTGCCCACCCCCAAATCTTGTAGGATTGTCATATTCTGAAAGACTGCAGCTTGGAAGTCCAAGTGATGCTGAAATAAAGTTGAATGTCACACTGCCAAGCCTTTCCCCTAAAAAGAAGTACAAGTCTGGCATATGAGTCAGGAGTCAAAGCTGAAACAAAAGGACTATGAGCCAGCATTTCTGGGCATGACAGTTGCCATAAAATAACCACATCTACTGTTTATAATCTGTAAACCAGAAGGGAAAGAAGACCTAGTTAAAAGCATCTTGATGTCCTTTAGCAGAAGGTACCATGCACATTTAAACTAGAAATGGTTCACTTTCATTCCTAAAGGCCTATGATGAAGTAAGTGTTTTGAAATCCTATGGAAGATAATGTACCTGTGACTGTAGCACAATCTGGTCATCTGTGTACACAATATAAGCTTATCAGTCATGAACAGTGAGTATATGAAACTATTTACAAAAATTTCACTATTTCTTAGATTTAAAGTAAAATCTTACCCGGCTGCTCCTTGGTCAGGTACTTTCAGGAAATCCAAGCTTTCTAGTTGCTGTGAAATCTTGCCTGATCCTCCAGACAGCTGCCGTGGTAAAGTTGGTCGTGTCATATTTGTATACAGGTTTTTCTGACTGGCCCGTTGATTTCCTGGTGGTACAAACTGTGGGGGATTTATTACTCCATTTTGCTGCTGACCTAGAAGTAAATAAAGGAGGAATGTGCCCAAATCATGCAAATGCCTTGAATTCCTGGAAAGTCTGGACAATCTCAGAGGCAGGTTCTTCTAATTAGGACTGCTGGCATGTCTGTTCAGGAGCTGTCATCAGCACTGGGGGATATATGATTTCTGATTTCAAAAGGCAGGTATGGGCATCCTACTGGTGCCTTGGACTTGTGTGCCCATCTACACAACCTACAAACCCATCTACCTTACCTACATGAAGCAAGTTTGGACTTGGTCTGCCTGATGAGGCTTCTTCAACAGATATTTTTGTCTTTTTCATGTCACTATACAACTGCTGAAAGTGTTTTTGAAAATATTCATGCAGACTTTCCTTGCTTTAACTCATCCTTTATGAATATTTACTATCTTCAGACAAGTTAGCTCCTTTAGCTACAGTAATTTCCCACTTTTCTTGCAGATCATGCCGTCTTAGTTTGACTTACATAGCTCAGAGGGTTTACTAGGATTGGGAATTGTCTAGTTAATTCGGAGACTAAGACTGGCTGCACACCGAACTTAGACCATTAGCATTGTGCTTCTCAATAAGCTGCAGCTGACTAAAAAGAACCCTTTGTTATAAAAAAAATACTCTGGGAGTGTAAGTAGAAAAAACACTTGGGAAATGTTGGGTCAATGGAATATTGTTCTCCTCACCGAGTTCACAGGCTAAATTAATCATATCTCTCAAGGGCAGAAGTGAAACACCCTAATGACATCAGTCCCATGCAGAAAAAGCCATGCTCCTTACTGGCACAGCCAATGTGTCTCAGCATTCAGTGTATACAAAAGTTGTTAAGTAACAGGGTAGGACAATGAGACAAATTGCATTCTATTGTTTATCAGTACTGAAAGCAGTTTCACTGCAAAGCATTGTCTACAGCTTGGGCAGTGTATAGCTTCTACCCTAGAAAGGAAAGTGGCTGCAGGGTTAGTTTTAGATTTAGTGTCTTATACTAAAGAGGCTGAAACCTTGCAGCATCCATGACAACTATGTGGAATTCCACTCTGGTGGAGTACCAGTTTGATTGCCTGCAGACTCCATCAATATACTCCATAAAATGCCTACAATGTATGTTTTCCAGACAGGATTGTTTAAAGAGGATTTTAAACCTTTACTGTGATTATTTTTAATGGGTAAAAATTACCAGATGACAAGAGTAAAAGTGAAAGCCTTAATTTGGACATTTGTTTTTGCCTGAGGACTCACCAGGAGGAGGTGGTGCAGCTCTCATAGGGTAAGCCTGACTCTGAGACCTGTTGGAATATCCTCTACTTTGTGTAAGGTTCCGTCTCGTAGGACCTAAAAGAAACCAGCAACACTTTGTTACCCTTTCACAATTACATTAATTAGGTTAAGTCCTTCTGGCTGCCAGATACCTACTCTATGATCAGCAAGAGCTGAGCTTTAGGAATAACAAATCTGACTGCTACGGTGTTGGCCAGGTTGTGTTAAAAGTTCTAGGCACAACGAAGCTGACTTGGGCATATTCTCCCATTTGTGACTCAGTTCAGCCACAGGATATAAAGTAAAGGTCTCAAGACTACGGTAAATGAGGCCCAAAAGACCATTAGGTGTATGAACTTGTCTATAAGCCATGAATAGCTGGCACAGCAGTACTTTTGACCATACTGTTTCTGATCAGCAATTAGTATGAGAACAAGGTAGGACCCAAAACCTGAAAGACTGGTGTATTTGCCACTCAATCTTTGGTGATGTACAGAGGTTACCTTTCCTTGTATCACAACCTGTCTTGTCCTGATGCAGACCTTTCTTCATCAGCAAGACTGTAGGAACAGCAGAAGCTCAGAACAGAGTGAAAGACTTCCCCAAACTGCTTGGCTAATTGTGCCATTTGTACTATGTCACGTGGTTAAATACCTTAATTTCTTTTTCCGCAGGGCAAAGAATTTCAGACATTTCAGAAACAGTTGGTGTATAGTGAAAGTAACAAAATTGCACCACAACTGCAATTGTTACAGGGAATTTTGCTGTATATTAGGATCTATAACTTTGACATCACTTTAAGTGTTGCAGAGGAATAATAAAGAACATGCTGAGGCTAGAGGCAAGCATGGAGAGAAAAAGTCAACCATTCTTTAGATTTCTAAACCATTCACCAATTTCTAAAGGAAGCTCACACTTACGGGAATTCTTTGGTAGCCCTGGTCCAATGCTGATCTGCAGCACTTTATTACTTGGCTTAAGAATGGCTATATCTCCTTGGCCTTGCATAAATTGCACTTGTCGAGAACCACCACTGCTCCAGGGCCCCCAGGTCTCCTTTTTCAGCTTCACTTCAAGTCTAATATAAGCACATGAACACACGAATTAAAAAACCAAAGCATTTCTGTGTCAAATCAGGACAATATTGCTTGGCAGCAGAAAAATTACTTAGAAATATAAAAGTAAAAAGCTTAGACTGATAATCTGTATTCCCTGAGTGACTTAACTGACATAAACCACCTAATTAAATCTTGTTTTCTGCTTTTTAAAATATTCTTAGTTGTTACAACTTCCTTGGTAGAGCTATTCAATGCATATGCCAATATATGCTTTAGTAGTGGGCCTTTTGCATGTTCTGGTAGTGAACATTTTTGCACACATAGACTTCAATACTTCCCGCACACACACGCATATATATATATATATATCCTTTCTCAGCATTTCCACACTATCCATCTGCTCTGAACTGTAATCAGATATGAACTAAGGAAGTTACGGTTTGGTTCTGGGCAAGACCCCTGCAGTACAATACATTACATCTTACATGAACAAAAATTTTACTCCTGGCGCTGGCTTTGAATTCCCAGTGTATAGGAGTGCATATTCTATGCACACAGACAGTGGAAAATGGCCCAAGTACAATCCTAACCTATTACTCTGACAAGCTAATCAGAAAGCCTGGTCTCCTTGCACATACAGGTTTTTACATTGTGCTGCCTCTTATTATCTTAAAATAAAGTGTAGTGTCAAGGAGCTCCACAGATAGACCTCATTTGCCTTGGCAGCAACAAAGATTATTTATTCCTAAAAGCCCACTAAAAAAACAACTCACGTATTGCTAAATTTCAGAGGTAGTTTTCTTTGTGTTTTCTCTTCGTATCGTTTTGATAAGAGGCTTAAAAACTCCGTTTTGAAGACTGATTCAAGCAAACTATCATATTCCTGTTCATGTAGAATGAAAACGTCATCCTGCATTGTGCTGAAAAGAAATGAGCATATACCATTCAGATTAAAATTTCATCAGCAAATACAGCCAGCGTTGTAATGACATTTGCAGAGCACTCATGGCTAATTTTTAAAACCATAAGAAAGTCCAAGCAGCATTAATTATAGAGTTTTGCTTTCCAAGAACATGTTTGGGTTTTTTTCAGGAGTTGATAACAAAGCATCTGAAACAATCTTTTTTGACAATCAGGAATACTAAAGTTATTTTACAAAAACTACTATTTTACCACTAAAATCCATCTCTTCAATAATGGAAAAACTTGTGATTAGAGGTGAATTGAGGTTACTAAAGTAAGACTGAAATCCAAAGCAAGCAAATTCTGAAAGATTTTAGCTTTCCATGGGCTTTAGCTTGGGCTGTTTTAGCACAGTATAAGAACCACACGTTGGGTTCCCCTGCCGCTTTTGAATCAACTGTTTATACCTGCTGAAGATGCTGCAAACCACAGAAAATTATATCCACATCTGTAATTTGCAAGGCTGATTTCTGATTTCTTCCCTTTATCAGCATGTTGATATACTTCCTAGCTCAATGGTGCCTGTGTGCTTCTGCATCCTCTCTAAAAAGAGGTAAAAGCAAAGCTTTCCAAATAAGCTTTCCAGTAAGACCTGAAAATGGAGGCCATGGGTCCCCCCTACTCCTGACTTAAATAGTGTATAAGCAACTGTAAAATGCTCTGGCTCAAATTGCTGATCCCACAGTAAACTAATTGTATTTTGAAGTTGTTTAACATCCTGCTGGATGAGCTCATAGAATCAGGTCACTGCATGGGAGCACAATGCTAGATCAGACATGAGAAAATGGTGGAAACGGAATGACAGAGGGAGGTGACTGGCGCCTGGGCAGCCACCCACATTTGCATCAGATTAGATGTGACAAGAAACCTCCAAGTTTATGTGTGATTTCATAAACAGTTTAAATCAAGTTAACATTGTTGTGCTGTCAGAAGGGGCAGCCTTCCCTCTGCCCCTCACCCCTTTTTATTCATGTGTTCCTTCCCTCATGCTCGAGTCCATCCCCTGCCCTTTTCCTAGTAGGCTAATTTTTTGCTTCCCTTACATTTCAATGTCTCATCCATATCCCCATGCAGCCACCTGAGTGCTAGCTAGTGTAGAAAAATGTGTGTCTGGGAGAAAAGACAGCACAGGACTTTTAGCAACTGTGCAGAGCTGAGAATTGCTTACCCTTATCACAAAACAATTATCACATCACCAGCATGATTTCACAAAATGGAGTACAACCGATAAATAAAGGAGCATTAGTTACATATTGTTAAGTATTCCTGGCAGAAAATGTGTGGCTTCTTTTCATGCTCATTTAGTCTGCTGCAGGTAGTCTGAAGCCACATCTTCCCTGCTCTTTTGTCAAGAATCCAGTTATCCTCTTCCCCTTTTTCATTTAAAATCTATTTTATTTTGTATTGATTTAGTTAAAATTTTGTATTACATGAAAAATAGAATAATAATTAAAACTTTTTAAACTTTGAGGCTGCAATACAGAATAGAGCTAGATCCATCCTGGATAAGCTCATGAAGAACATTACTGCAGTTCTTTTCTTCCAGCACAGAGGTTTGAGATTCGCTTCAAAACAAGTTGGAAATCAATTATCTTAGAGCTGTAGAAAATTTAAAACTATAAGGACAACAAACTGGAGTTTTGGAAACACAACAGAATGCAAGTCAGAGTTAATGCAATTTTTGCTTTGAGCCTAATGTCTGAAAAACTGCTGGGGGGTTTTTTATTCTGTTTTTTTGTTTTGTTTTTTTTCCCAAAAACAAATACATAGGAGGTAATACATGTACTAAGTAAAGGTTTCACTCTAGCTTTACTAATTGAAGCCTGTTAAATATTACAAGCTCTAAATGAGATATCACTGAGATAAGATTATTTCAGATTTAAGAGAAGCAGTAACTTCACAGCCTCCGCAGCCAGACCATTGTATTACTACTAAGATGTTTCAATAGAGTTAAGAGATCCCTTGACTAAGACCCATTTTTAACTCAGGCCCTACTAACATGGTAACAGGGAAAAAGCCCTCTTGCACCTGTAGGTTTTTTCTGGGGTTGATTTTGGAGAAATACTTGGATAGTTTGATAGCTTGTCATTCTGAATGTACTTTTAGCATATAAAAACCCAATGTTTTTTACAACAAAATAAAATAAATAAGCTAAGTTAGCAACATTATTAGACATAATGTAACATACATATTTCCTCTGAACTAAGCACATTTGGTTTTGCTTCAGAAGGTTCTGTGGAACTGTTATTGACATGCGAGGAGTGTAACAGCTTTCACTAACTTGGCAGGCAGCCATCCTTTTAGCTGACTCAATGTGACTATGCCTTTGGAATGCTTCAGGCCCAATTCAAGTGTCTGGCTGCAATCTGCTCAAGGTTTGCACAGCACACAGTCCAAACTTGGAGGTTCCACTCATCTTTAACCTAAATCTACTGCAGTTATTTTGTTGCAACTTTCGTTATAAAGATGCATGATACATAAACCACAGGTTTTGAGTAGACATATCTTGCAGACCTTTCCCTGATCTTGAAACAGCTGTCAAGAATTCTGCAAAAATGTGAAATCTGCCGATTTTAAGTACTGGATAAAGTCTGTGAGAAGATTTCTGGCTATGCTAACGGCAACATTTTATAAGCACGTGCTAAAAACTCTTGTAGTGGCTATCACTACACAGTACTTACGTATAGACTTGTATTCCATTAAAATAGTAATTTATTTCAATATTTAAAAGCACACTTGTTGCCCTGGATGGATCAGTATTCTTTTGTATTAAATTACACTCAGCTACCAGCTCTGATAAACTGCAATAACAAATGCAGAGGTATCAAGAGACTGTTCACTCATCTTCACCTAACTGGGTTTCTCAGCTCTGTGTGGAAATGCCAGATATTTCCTGGAATTTGGGATTTGCTTGATTCAGTCAACAGAAGTGATGTGAAATCCAACCACGTGAAATCCAATCATAGAATTGTTTTGGTTGGAAAAGACCTTTAAGAGTAATTATTTCTGGGATACAAGCTTGAGCCAAAACTTACTAGAAACCACTTGTGCATGGTGAATATATGCTTCCCAGAATACATTTGGGGACACACACCAGATAAGTGAGACATGGTGTAAGTCAGAAATGCTTGAGTTGGCTATAAACATCTATTGCTGTAACACACTCACTAGGGCTGGGAGTGAAAACAAGGCTTCAGCTTTCTTTGTTTACAAGATTCAATTAATACAGCTTAAGAAATCCACCATTCAATCAACTTATTTCCCCTGTCCTACACAAATTTCTCTGTCAATGGAAAGATATTTCCAGGGTACTGACCTTAGAGAAACAGAAAGAATTCTCTCCACTTCCATCCTTCGCTTTAAGACTTCCTTCACTTGGCCTTTCTCTGGACCCTGCTTTATCTTTTCACGCCCAATCAGGTATATGCACTTCGGAGTGAGGACAAGATCTCGCTTCACACCCTGAAACACAAAATTGTTTTACAATACAGAGCTGTGTGGAGATGCTGTTCCAAAGATATATATTGTGCTATGGTTTGGGGCAATACTGCTAGTGTTTGCTTCAAGTGAAAAAAAATACTGCTGTAATTAATCAGATGACCTCAAAGTCAGATTGCACAGGACAGGAAAGCAGCTCTGTTCCCCATTTCCTAACTTATGTAGCTTTTTGCTTAGCAAGTCCCATAAGGCTGCCATCCTGGGACAACATGTTTGTTCCAATCACAAGGGTGTAACTGCTTCCCTACGTGTCTTTTAGAGGTTAAAGACACATTTTTCAAGCTGGTATCCTAGAAGATATGACACTAACGTGGTAGAGTTTCTGTTAAAGGATGATAAAGACATCTAACTCCCTCGCAGAACTGATCATTAATGGATATTGCTCTTAAACCTACCTTAAACCGTCTATCGTATTTAGTTACAGTGTCTGCAAAATCAATCTTCTCCCGCTTGCCCAAAAACTGGCGTAGCTCTGGATGGTCCTCCATGCCTATGTAATCTCCCACAAAATTCCTGTTAATGCTATTCCGTCTTCTCTCTTTCTTGTTCAGCAATAGATCTGATGCTTAAATACAAACAATAAACATTGATTAATAATATTTACTACATTTTCTAAACTCATGATCTGAAAGAACTGTTTCAAGCAGAACTTTCTGTGAAGAAGTGATAACCAAATTGTTTTTAATATGGAAAAAAGAGTGAAGCACTGCTACTAATCCTTTATATAAGGATCATGTGATTATTACATCCATTCCTAATGAAATAACCACTGAGCTTGCCATCAGTGTCTGATGAACTAGGAGCACTTCTGGAACCAAGGAATTTCTAACTCATTGCTGAAAATTAAAGATTAACTCTTCCAAACTCAGAATGCTGTTCATTCACATAACCCAGGTCACATACAGACTAAGCATTACAGTCCTTGAATTGACTTGTATCATCTACAGACCATCTACAGTACAACTGTGGAAAGCTTTTCCCTTTACACTTCCCCTGGAACACCCCGATCTCGGTCCTACTCAGTCTGGCTTTGTTTTGAGAGCAAAACACTGGGTAGTCCAAGAAATCCATGCATGCAGAGCAGCCAACCTCATCAGTGGCATCTTAAGGGTTGAACAATTTGCAGTCAGTCCCAGACAGTTGTCTGCAATACAATGGTTTGCTCTAGAGAAAGGGAGCTATTTCCTTCATCTCTTGTGCACTTTTTATGTTCCCTGAACCATGTGTGAAATATCTGTCATCAGAAGTTATGACCTACCTTCTTCTCTCATCTGTACATATTTTTTCCTGGCCACATACTTTCTCCATGCCTTCTGGATGGCCCTGGCATACCCATCATACTTCCTCTCTCTCATCTCTTCTAACAAAAATAGCTGTACAAAGAGACAGTAGGGTAGGTCAAACATTTTGCATGAAAAGAGAGAATTTCCCAGATCTCACTAAAATATATGTAAATTTAATGGATTAAAAGAACTTTATAATTATTGCAGGATACGGCACATTTCACTATAGCCTTTTACAATCTTTTAGTTACATCTTTTCTTATCAGAAGAACAAGCATTTGGCTAACAGTTACAGTACTAAATCAGTCCACTGACATGACTGCTGCTTATTGTTTCTCTCTACTGTGTGTGAAATATTCATAAGGACTTTTCTTGTACCTTTCAAAAGGGATAAAATTAGTAAAATCAGGTATATCAAGAAGCAAACCTGGGGTTTAGGATCCCTTTTTGTTTTCGTTTCCCACCCTAAACCATACATCTAGAAAAATACTGATCTTAAAAATGAAACTTGATTTAGTGAAAATAATTTCCACAGAACCTCACTTGCTGTTGTACACAGTTATTTATTCAGGTGTTTCATGGAAATGTAAGTAACGAAGCCTCCTTTCTGCCGCCCATAAAACATTATTTCACAGTTGGCAACTCTCCATCTACAGCAAACTTACTAAAATAATAATCATAATTAAAAAAAAAAATACCTCTTCACAAACACATAAGCACTAGGCAGAGTTTCAGCACAGAGGCATAAGTGCTCCCGAAGCAAAAACTTCCTCAGCTTCAGCATGGGCATGGTCAAGCCTTTGTGCAATTCAAGTTATAGTAACAATATTGATGTCTCCTGTGAACACTCACCATTTATTTCTCTAACAATAATGCCAATTGCAAAATCTCAATGCAAAATACTCTGTCACCTGCATTTGAGGGTCACAATTAAGGAAGTTCAATGAAAACACTGAGTTAAAAATGGTTCATAAGTTATAAAACAAAAATACAGCATAAACTCTTTCCTAAAACATGTATTATAAAGCCTCCCCTCACATTCTTGAGCAAATCAAATATTTTTAATCTGATTAACCACAACAGGTGCTCTCTTTGGTGGTAGAAGGAAAAATTTCCAATTACCATCTAAAAGATAGGCTCAACTTCTGAGTGGGCAGGCCTTGTATTTCAGCAAAACAGTTTCATATTTAAAGACTTATGCTCTGCCACACTTACAGACTCTGGAGCTTTGATGAAGACTTTGGATTTCCCAAGCTGGTATTGGTCAAGATCCATGTTGACTGACTGAAGCAGGTGGAGAACTCCTTGTTTCTCTTCCCCTTTCCAGGAAGGCCAGGTTGCTTTGGTCAGAATGGCATACCTTAAGCACCAAGGAGAAGAGATTAAAACCTGACATCAAACAGCTGAAGCAGAATACCACCGACTCTTAGTCAGTATTACCCTGGGAAGAGGGTTGACAATTTCAGGAGGACTTACAGAAGCTTGGAATGTGGGAGTGTGCACATTAAGAAGTTACTTGTTTAGCAACACCAAACAACTGGGGTCTCCCATTTCCAGATGCTAAGTTACTATTTGGTAACTGCAGTAGTTAATTAAGGAAAGTTCTGCTGTGATCTCCTTAAGCCAGGGCAAGGTTATTTATTAGCAATGACTTATGGTTCAGATTCACTCCCCTGCACGTGGCCAATTTCCCACTCAAGACTTCTCTGTCTGATTCTTACAAAGGTCTTTTGTGTTTCTAAGCAAGTGTCCGGTTCATGCTCCTAACACACCTGTCCAACAGCTGCTCTGCATTTAGCAAGGAGCCATTCTTGGCTTTATCCCAGAAAGCCTTTGGCTTGGCCTCTGGTACAGGAGGGAAGATACAGTGATGTTGGTGCTACCTGGAGGGAACACTGGGAACTGACCACACAAAAGAATAGGGAAAGAGGGAGGAAATTGGTGCAATACCCTGTCTTTGGTAGGAAGAGGTGAGTAGTCTTCCGTCTCATGGAATTACTCTTTAAGCCTTGAAAATGTGGTGGATGCCAGGTTGCAGCTGCTTTTAAACTGTCTGCTTTTTCCTGCTTAACTTGGGCTTTTGGAACTGTCAGGCTGGAGTTATAAAGCTGCCTTGTTGCACTGCCCACCAAGGAGCACTGATGGGCTTATCTGCCTCAGCATGTCTATGGATAAGAAACTTCTCCAGCAGCATCTATTTAGACTCCTTTTACAATGAGACCGGAGAACAGATAAACATGTTGTGACAAATTTCTCCCTCAAATCTTCTATGTTCTTTACTCTTGACAATTTTTTTAATGCTTTAAGTGCAACTGAATTATATAAAATGTATCATGCTTATTAGTAAAACTATTCAAGTAATGAAAAAAAGTGATAAAGTATGGAGTTCAGTTTGTTGTCATTCCCAAATTCTTATTTCTTAAGAAGATTTAGACATCTCTTCATAAAATGTTCTCAAATATCACACAAGAAATTGTTAGAAAATTAATTAAGGGATGTTCTATTACTCATTCTTGTCACATGTAAAATGTCATCCAGCCAGGAACCAGAGGCAGTGTCATGCAACTTAAATAACAATACCACGCAAAGAAAAAATTCAGACAGTTAAAAAGGAACATATCACAAAATGCAAACACTCTGAATAGCAAATACATGAAAAGAGACAGGTAAGTTATGAATAATTCAGTAGGATTCAAAAGGGTCTACTGATGTTAAGTTCAAACCTATTGTTAGTTAACAAATGCTTGGCTATTACACATGATGGTGGAACAAAGTAGCTCTTACACCATCTTAAATACAGAAATACAATATACATAATCTATGTTTACAGACAATGTGTACACTTACGTATTTGTGTAATTTATCAGTATTATGGGATAAATAGATGCAACCTAGTAAGGAGTTGTAAGTTAAAGTAACTCCCAGAGTATTTAATTAACAGCCTCTTTTGCAGGCTCATCATGTACCGCCCACAGTATAGTTGTATAGGTGGGTCAAAGCAAGTCTGAATTTAAACCAGCTGATGTTAATAAAGGCATTTGAAACCACTACCTTCCACACAAGAGAATTTGACACTACATTTCAGCATGTTATCAACTCTTTCCTGCATCCTCTGAGCTGTAAAGGAGGGCACAGGGAAAAACGACTTAAGACCTTTTGCTATTAAGTAAAACCGTTGAGTACAAAATAAAAATACATTTGAAACTCTTTTTCATAAACTTCATAAATTTTACTGGTGTGACAAGTCTACAGGGCAGAAGAAAGATTCTGTAAGATGACCTAATTAAGCATTTTGCAGTTTTATAACAAGGCAATTCTATCATTGTTCACTGCTGTTTAGAAATAGCACTTTCCTCTAATGAACTGATGCATGCTTCCCATTAAACTGGTCATGTCAATACCCACGTATCTACATTTTTCAGGCTTGTGTAATTTGATCTTAGAGGATTTCAGCACAAGTACAAAGTATGTTCTTAAAACACTTCTGAAACAATTTCAAATCATGACTGACCCCCCAGAAAATATCTATTATAAATGCACAGTAAGCAGCTAGGTCCTACGTGTAAATATGGGAGTATGGTGTTGAGCTTTCAGATTGGTTATGCTTTGAAACACATAGGCCTTTTCAGTGCCTGTGGCTTTTTGCATGCAAATGTAAATTTTGTACATAAAAGTCTATTCAGCCCACAAATCTCCACTTATATGGAGCTGCCAAGGAACTCCCAATGAAAACAAGCGTACAAGCATGCGTTTCCTGTCCATCCCATGCCTCAGCCCACTTTTACTCACACTGACTCAGGGTGTCAGAACAGAGCTTGTTCTGGATGGAACTGCAGATGGAAAGGTTGCAGGAAGAGTTTTACTCCTAACAAAACGTTAAATTCAACAAGACTAACTTGAAACAAACAGGTGAATTCCGTAAAGAATGGTTTCAGTTGCCTGTGGATCTCTACATATAAAGTACAGAAATCTATTCACCTTCTAGAAGTACCACGTAGCTTTCCTTTGTGCAGACCTCTCAGGCAGATTTCTAGACCTGCACAGCCTTAACAATGTGTTCAACAACTGTGGAGGCTAGATTTAATACACATTATTAAACTGTTATTCTGTCTCAGCAACAGTCTGTGCTAAGTAATGCACCCTGAAGCATATTCATGTTAATACATCTGAGTTTGAAGATCACGAAGAAAAAGGGATTTTAAATTGTTCCATAATGAAAATCGAGTCCATATTTTAAGATATTTTAGGTCTGTCGATTACTGGATGATTAGAACATTCTCGGTATTATCATGAAGTATTATCAGTGACTTTGTTCTGTGCTGCCTGACTAATTATACTCCATTGTTTGCAACAACTGATTGGGATTTTTGTTTTGTAATCTCCAATGTAATACAAAGACTTCCAAGAAAAGCTGATTTGTCATGTAATGCCCCAGTTTAAGCATTTATTAGCTGTATGTCTCCATTTTCTAAAAAACAGAAGCTGAATGTTGTATAAATCTTGAAATTGCTCTTAAATAAGAAGATTTCATTGGCTAGTGGAGGTAGTTAATCATCTTAACAGCTGGTCCTAAGACCCTGAAAAAAGGATTGGTCTTACAGAGCTCTGACTTGCTTTCATTCAGTGAGCAGCTGCAGCGGTTTGAGTTATAACCATTCCCAGCTGTTTGAACACCAGTGGAAAGATGTAACAAGCATTTTAAGCTAAGGTTACTCTTTAACACTTGTATGGCAGGCAGGTATTTTTCTACCTATATTCTGTCATTAGGAAAGAAGAGTTGGGAGAGCTAGAGCAGTGACATTTTAAAGAAAGGCTAACAGCTGGACACTCATATTCCAGGCTCTGCAGCTCATAACTCAAAGTTCCCTTAACTCTTTTGAACTTTGAGGAACCCTCTCACAGCACTGTAAAAAGAACTGATGTCTTAGGCAAGTTTACAGAAAAATTAAAAGATTTGCAAAAACACAAAGCCAGTTTTTAAGACACTTTCAAATTTCATTGTAATGTAGATCTTAAGCAAGATAAACGCAGAAAAAGGGAAGGGTAAGTGGGAAAAGAGAAGCTTCCAAATCTTGCAAGTTCTTCTTTTCCTCCTCATAATGAAAACTGCTGTAATACTTCAAAATGAGTATTATCCTACCTCTGCAAAAACTTCTTGAAAATCCGCCTGTAGGCATAGCCAGCTCTCCTTACTCGAATGTTTTCTTTCAGACCTAAGTATTCCACCTGATGTTTCACCCTGTGGACAAAAACAAGGCAAGATTTACAATCTATTTAATTTCAGCGTATTTGTGGATTGACGTATTCTTAAAAGTCCGTATCATATTTAAAGATTCTTGCCTTCTAAAATTCACATACAGGTACACAAATCTGTTCTTGAACATTCCACGTGCACACTCTATGGTAGGAAAAATAAGGCAGGTACACTACATTACTGAATCATACATAGCAAGTTTACCTTACCATTTTTCCGAGTTTAACTTCCCATCTCCCAACTAATTCATGTATAAATTTCTTAACTAATATTATTATCCATAAAAGACCAAGTAATTACTACCCATACAACTGCATAGCTGGTATTCAAGGGAGTGGGAAATTAGTTTGTGTTCTTTTATTGTAGGCTTCACCTATGTTTTACATAGCTCAAACATCTACAGTAGCACACAGTAGCTCTTTTTCAATTGTTCTGGAGAAAGCCTCGAGTCTGAAGAAAGCCCCAGATGCCACACTTTCTGATTCTTTGTGTAATGAAAGCAGAAAGCCAGGCCAGTACATTCATGAAAAGCTAGCACATTCCTCCCAATTTTACGTATTGCAAAAGAAGGATTTGAGGACAGGCACAAGACTGGCTGGCCTGGTAAGCTTGTTCACGGCACACTTTAACTACGAACAGAAACTGAGCTGGTATCAGTCCCACAGAAAGTGTTAATGGCTGTGGAGGGACTCTGCTGCACAAGTGAACTGAAACATCATTATCCCCAACACCATTACAGTTCCCTCATGCAAAACACGTTCATTTAGGTTCTAAACGGGGAACGAATGTGCCCCATGAATCTGAAAGCAGAAAAACAGCAAAAGAGGAAAAGCTTCCTTTTGAAAAGCACCTTTTCCTCTTTCTGGAGCTGTGGTACATTTTTTATTTTCCTTCTTAAGTATCCTGCTAGTCTACTATTTTATGCCTGGAGATTTGATTTGGAAGAATTTCAGTTAGCTTCCTTAACAATGTATGACTCTTGCAGCTTTCCTTCACGTTCCCTTAATTTCCTCATCTAAGTCATGTGGCTGGAATAGGCAATGTCAGTTTTTAACTCTGAAATGTGGCGTTCAGGGGCTTTTGTTGCTTTTCTTTTATAGGGCAAAATACAGAAGTCTTAGCTTTCAGTCAAAAATATAAGAGCTGTTAGGATTTTAGTCCTGCATGTTTAACAAACAGTATATAAAAGAGCATTTTTTCATATATAATCAAAGAAGTGAGCCTATAAGGAGCCATTTAATTTTGCTTTGCTTACTATTTCTCTGATTTTACAAAAGACTTCTTAAATCCTGAAAAAGGTTTGGCTATTTCAGTGTTGTTTCTCTAGCTATTTTGAAATGTTAAATTTCTATATAAAGTGTAGTGACCATTGATTTTTTTGGGGGGGGGGTGAGACATTCTTTTCACATGACTCACAGTATAAAGGAAAAAAACTGAAATCCCATGCTACAAATGGCCAAAGGCCTTTAGCTATTTCTTCTTTTTAAAGAACGCTTATGAGGGGTATTTTACTAAATGCTGAGTGATACTGCCCTTTAAGCTTGTAATAAAGATTACTACACATTTAAGTCTTGCTGTGTTCAAGGAATAAAGTGTATTTTGTACCCACTCCAAGAATTCCAGTACAGTAAAAAGTTGGTGGACAAAAGTACATTTTCCTGTTTATAGCTTTCCCTCCTGTTCACATCTGGAATAATGCACTGCAGCAACAGTATTACTCCCATTTTCTTACTGTCCTGCCAGTATTAGTGTCCAGCAACAGAGAATTTGAGACATTTTTCTGTTTTTCCTGTTCTTTCTGAGAAAAGGCATACTGAAAATCTCCCTCCAGGCATCAACCTCAAGCAGGTCAGGGTCTGGGAATTCAGCTAATGCAGTAATATTGAATGCAAGTCCAAGTGGCTGTGCCAGGACTTGAATAAAAACACATTTCAAGAACACCCCAATTTTTGGAATAACTAAGGTATTATATAAGTTTTAGATATTACACAAGGTCTATGTTTCAGTGCTAAATATTCTGGAATTATTCAACAGCAATACAAAGCTGGAGTGACATGGCTTCTGTGAGTGTGCTGACAGGCAGGCTTTGTGAAGGGTTTTTCTTCTTTTTCAGTAACATTTTCACCATCTAGTAACATGCTACTAATAAGCAGATTAGATACACTACTCCCACCACATTGACTATGGCAGCATTTGTATGATACAGCATTACGTGATCACAGAAGAAAACAAAACCCCTAAACCAATATTCAGCAAAATGTCACATAAACTGTTACGTTTTGTATTTCCCTCAACACAGAACTTTCTCACAGTAAAATCATGAAACAACAAATTTAAGCTTAAGTTTGATCTGTCATATGCATACAAATTTCCCTTCCCCAGACATGTCACTAACTGTTACAGCGTATGTATCCTATGTGAGTTCCTAGTACAACAGATGGGGAATCACAGTTTGAAATGGCAGAGATGTTAGGATTTTTAAATGGGGATAAAGGATTACCATTGCAAGAACTACTTCCATTTGTGTCTGAGTTTGGTAGCACACAATCATTTGTATTTCATTTATCAGTAACTGCTGCATTTGCCAAATATCATCCTCATTACAGTAAAACAAAAAGAAATCTTGCCTATTTTTGCTCCAAAAGGGGTTTCCTGAAAGCTGGCCTTTCCTCAGGACTAGATTTTTGTTTGTCTGTTTCATTGGTTTCCTAGCAACACCTTCACAATAATAGGCCTGTTTTCCAATATGTAAATGATTGATTTTAGAAGCCCCTCAACTCACAGTTAGAAGTTTTAGACATACTTTTCCCAGGATCAGTTACTTTCCTCCTTTGGTCCCCAGTGTCAGTGGAAAATTAAGTGCTGCATAGTAGGATTTTCAGGGATGGAAAAGCTAGAGAAAGAGGGTCTACATTTACTGCCAGGACCCAAATGACACTTTCAAGCACAGTCCCAATTGCGGCTTCTGTAACTGCTCTACATCTGCATGTAATTGCACTGGTCTGCATGCCAAATGGCAGGAAGGGAATTCTCGTGTGTTGTTTATATGGTCAAGAATGCTTTTTATCAGACTTCACAAGTTGTTTCACTGTGATAAAAATAACCACTTGCTTTATCAGCACTTCTACCAATATCAGAAGTACTTTGTATATAGTAATAAATGTTATCTACATGAGGAACTCACATAGTGTATACACCGTACAGATCACCTACCTCAGTGCAAAGAAGAGTATCTTTTTTGAGAGAATAGGATGATGTTATAAAGCCATCATATAGGTAAAGATGCCATAAGAAAGATGTGATAAACCAAACCAATGATTTAGACATCTATTTAATGCCCATATAACCACTCAATATGATATTCTAATGACTTCTCTTTAAAGAGCTGGCTAATGAAATTTGAAAGTGAAGTAAAGAAGTGAAAAGAAACCTAAATTCTTGGCTATAGAGACTTTCAGTAAGTTTGAGACACAAAAGCAGATACAGATACCTGCTGAATTTTTAGCTACCTAATAGCAGCTGTTTTCAAAGCATAAAGTGAAAGTTAGAATTGCTGTACGATGCATTTGATGTGCAAATTCTACATGGAAAACAGTCTTTAATATAAGGATTGTGTTACTGTTATGCAAATGTTGATTATTCATAACTGTTGGAGAAAAGCTAAGAACTGCATATACTAACTGCTGATTTGGACCAAGGGACCACAGTTTATCTTCAAAGTTTAGGAGAACTCATGCCAGATTTCATTTCTGAAGACTTGAGAGTATCTAGCTCTGTTTGTCTGTAGGCTGTACAATCACAAATTATTGATTTTTATGGCTTTTTTTGACTCTGAGCACTGTTTCTCATCACACGCACTGCTCAACCATACCTGCTCTCCTCCCAGTCTCTCGACTTCTTTGTTTCATTTGGTTTGATGCAGCGGATGTAATGGGGTGTACACTTCATCAGGGTGCCAACAAGGTCATTTGCTTGTTTCTGTAAAATTGAAGAAAAACAATGGGATCTGAGCTGAATAGGCTAAATCCTGTGAGAGAATTCTAAAAATTATCAGCCATCTGATGATGATTCAGTTGACTGGATCCAGTTCACTTTGGTCTTTTTCTAGAACAACCAAAATGTCTTGGAATAAAATGTACCTCATGAAAATTTTATCCGTAAGTAGAAGGCACCATTATCTCCAGCTATGTAATATAAACTATTATATAAAAATATGGCATGACAAAGAATGCATCAAGTGAACTTGACTGTCAGGGTGAAATATGAGAAAAAAGGTTGATAAAATATTGAAGTCTGCAAATGTGTAATCTAAGGATATATTCTACACGCATTGCTTTGTGCTAGACATACTCCAGATGTCTATCTTTAAAAATGTTTGGACAGTAAAAAATAGCAAAGACTACTTTTAAAAATTTATTTAGGTATCCATACACAAATACAAACCCATATATGCCCGTACTAATACAGCAAGACTAGACATACTTTGATTTTACTGCCTGCAGTGGTAGGACGGCCTTTCTTGTCCACTTGAAGATTTTCAGGGAACAGAGCCTTTATAAAAGGCCTAGAAAAGAATTAATAAAATAGCGTTGGCACAAAAAGACAATTCAATGCAGGAATATCAAGGAGTATGCTGTAAAAGTTGATTGTTGAGAATATAAATAGCTATTTCTATTAATCTGAAGTTATATAAAATCTATTCTAAGATTAGTATTTTCCATAAGCTTCATTCCTCAGAGATCCCTTGCTATTTTAGTGAGCCTCGGAAGACATGATACCAGACTTCTCGACTTGAAGAAACACGCACTTCTTAAAGCAAGCATCGATTAATTAAAAAACATAACATATAAAGTAACATTTTTTTGTTAAAACAGTGCCTGTTCTGAGAAAATGCCAAATAACTGATAGCCTTGAGGACAAAGCAAATGGCTGTCATTACACCATTTGATTCTGATACCGCAGTACCTCACTTATTCAAATTTGCTGAAAACAAAGGTCAATATCATGCAAGTGATACTGTTCTACTGCAGCAATGTTTTATTTCCACTTTTATACAAGCGAGTTCACAAGTTGCAAAGTAGAGAAGTCAGGCCCTCTCCATCCATCTGAACTAACATGTTATTCCTAGCTTTAAGCAAGTTTTGCTTACGTACAAATCACTGCTCTGCATGAGTTCAATCAAGTCCATGAAAAGAACATCCCGATTTCTCTCGCAGAATCCATCCATATCATAAGATACCTGGGCCAAGGTGGAAATTGATTGTTTGTGGTAAGTTGATAACCCAATAATGAAAGAAAATTTAAATTCTGTCCTCATCAGCAGCTGTTCTGAACTTTTTGGTTATTCTGGTATAACTTAAAGATACTACAATGATCACTAAGTCCTTACATATATAATTAGTTAACTCTTTCAAAACAAATATAAAGGAATTTCATCCATATATTTAAATTCAGTGAAAAAGACTGTTGCGGAGTATGGAATATGACAAGTTAATTTAATACTTAATTTTATCGGAAGAGAATTTTTTGCATAATAAGGGATTCCTGTTATTAACTATAACTGCAGGAAATCATGAATATCTGAGAAATATACTCAAAGAATACAGAATGGTATATTACATTTTCAGTTTTATTGGCATATCACCACCTAAGGATCATTTTTATACCCAAAATCTTTAAATTTACTGCTACTATAACCAACAATTAAGATTATAATTAATAAAAGGCTGGGGGAATTCATTTATTACATTTAATATTAAGGTCTAATTAGTATGTTTGTAGCAGCAAGGCCCAGACTCATCTCTCCTAAGTACGGGACATCCACTAAGGCATACTTGTTCTAAGCTCCCTACATTGTGAAAGGAGGACCCGACTGTCTCCTGAGATAGCCTGGCTAGTCAAAATCAAAACGGATCTCTACAGGGTTTCCCCCTTCCTTTAATTACTGTTCTTTATAAACACATTACCCAGAATTCGGTGATGGCTTTCCACATTACCTTTCCAGCATAATGATGAATGATAAATCCCTGGTTCCAGCTGTTGAAATGTTCATGCGTCCCAATCTGCATCTGGAGTTTTTGAAGCAATGTTTGATCTGCTCCTTCTCCCACGGCATGCATTGTGGCACACACATCATCTAAAATGCTCATAATCCCTGGGGGATTCTAATGCATTGGTGAAGAATAACAAAAACAGCAAAAGCAGTGAGGAAAAAAAATAATTGTGATGCCAGTTTTTCCCTCCAAACAGAAAAACTCTGTAACTAAGTCTCAGCAGGAAGAATTCCCCCCCATCAGTACAGTTCAAATTAGACACTAATTTGTACACAACCACACAAACAGTTTAAGGAGAGATGCCGCTTTGTGTAATGATAGTCACAGGGGGAAATTATGGGGAAAACAATGATTGCTGTAAAAAACAAAACAAAAACAAACAAACAAAAACCAACACCAAAACCAACAAAAATCCCAAAACACCAAAAATTTGTTTTATGTTTAATTCTTTCACAAAGCAAACTTCTTCCTCATTCCACCAAAAAATAAACCCACGTCTAAGGTAAATACTTAAACTCACATGCTGTAGTTTGACAAACTTAGAGCTAAATATCTAAGATTGTGACAGAAATCCTATCCTCCTCCTAGTTATCCTGATACAGATAGGATATGTGCAAAATCTGATGTGCATTTAATTGCAAGTCACTATAGTACTTGAACTGCTGTCAAAATTATCTAGCTAGCTGAAAAACAACCTACTTCTATCCTAAAGGGCAACTCTACATTTGTTGTCATCCCAAATCAGAACATAAAGCCCTTAAACTGCAGAACATTCTATGGAACAAAGACACAAAATTTATTTTATCTACAACACTTCTCAGTACTTCCTCTTCACTTGTGTCTGCTTAATTTATGACAGTATCTCAAATGAAGCTGGTACCATAGCTTCCCCAAACTGAAATACAACTCCCAGGGACACAGACAGCCCCATCTGATGTACAGTAGAGTATGTTGTGAAGTTCATGATAAATTTAGGTGGATAAAATTTTTATTTCCATCATTATATTGTTTAGTCACACAGCAATCATGCTATCTTATATTTCTCTTTTTGGTAGATATCTTAGATGACATGTATCTTAGAGCTCCTATAAGACATCTTATGTAAGATTTATATATAGGCTTAGTATGACTCAGTAACTGAACAACAGTATTTGCATTTTTCCTATGAACATCCTTGACAGCAAAGCAGTGTCCAAATATTTCAGTGAGAAATCTTGGTGTTTTCCATCTGTTTGTTCTAAATACTTACCACTTTATTCTCTATAAGGTCACACACTATTTTGTTGTTAAAGTAATCTATCGGTGTCCATCTAATTCCTTCTTGCACGTATTCTTCCTGTTAGGTAAAAAGAAAGATGCAAATATTCTTTTGCACCAGAGATGTAGCACTAGATTTACAATGAACTACATATACACGAACTCTGCACTACTCACATTCAGAGACACTTGTCAAATGGCTGACTGGGGGAGGTGCGAAAAATGACCCTAAGGATAGTTAAATCCAGCTCTACTGCTCAAGAGATGAATTGGAATCCTTCTCTGTTCTCCCCACACATTATTTCGTCATTCACAGACCTTGAGTAGCTACTGAGAAGAGCAGGACTATTTCATCAGTGCATTTATGGTCGAAGTGCTTCACAAATCACAACAAAGTGACTTCTACATCTGTATCTTGACAGTGCACCTAAGCATCCATATCCTCATCTATTTTAAAGATTAAGACTGTGACAGGTATATTGAGGATCAGATCCCCATAACAACACATTTAGAAGTGCACATCAAATGAAGCCACAGCTCTACTTTTTTATTTCTCTACACAACTGCTGTAACCATAAAGAAACGTAGAAACAGACTGGGGAAAAACATACTAAAATTTGGTAAAATTTACCCACTCAGTTGCACACACTCCTAGACACTTAGCAGGTTATTTGGGTGATTGCAATGATCAGTTACTTTTATACAAAGGCAATTGTGTATGTGCATTCTTGAAAACATTGTCCTAAAGTTGGTGCCAGGCCTGAGCTCATACTGCACACAATGCTTCTGTGTCAGCTGCATTCTGTCTGCCTTCCCATGCAGAAGCTCACATTCAGATAAAGTGAGATTTTGTAGTAAGGCTGTGAGCAGAGAACTGCAGATACTTTCACAAGCATTTTTGCGTTTGTCTCAGCAACCCATTTCATTTGTATATATATTTTAATTTTTTTTTTCCCATTTAACTGTGTGTCATGTCCAACGAAAGCACAGGGATGGAACTAAGCTTCAGTCTTCCATTTCTGTCAATGAGTCAGAATATGCAGCAAATCTGGGCAGAGTCATACGACTGCATTAATACACCATATAATGGACTCACTTCTGTATCACTGTATTAGAGAATAAATGTCTGTAGCTGATAGGGTTTACAGTCTTAGGGTTAGCCAACAGCAAAGGTGTTTTTTTCTTTGTCTTGTTTAGCAAGGCAAATTTTATTGACAGCAAATGATGAAATGTCATTTTTTTCCATTAAATGAAAAAGCAATAGCTCATTTATTAATTCAAAAATAGTAAATGCCTTGGTTACCTGTTCTGCCTTCAGTGTCAGTTCAATAAAAATCTGCTGTAGTTTTTCATTAACGAAGTTGATGCAGAACTGTTCAAAACCATTTTTCTATGGAAAAGGAAACAATTTAAAAATTAGTCTTGTACTTTATATACAATAATTCTTAGCTCTTATGCAGACAATAAGCTTCAAAGAAACACTGTCAACGATTGATGGGTTGCTGACTTTATAGACACAATGTGTAATCTCAGATCTGTCTTTTAAGATCAATGACCTAGTTTCTTTGAAGTTTCTTCGATACTTTGTGTTTATTAAGTGAGACATTACCAGGAATGTCTAGGAAGCGGGCTGGGGTTTTTTTCGCTTTTATTCTGGCCACAGGATTTGATTTTTTCTGTTTTGTATTTTTTCCCCTCTAAGTAACAAAAAATTCTCCCAGGTCAGATCAGCTCAAACCCCGAGTATTGCATTGCCTTACCTGGAATATTTCAAAGCCATAAATATCAAGGACACCAATGTTGTATTCTTCATGGTCCTTCTCCATAGCCTTATTAATAGACTAATAAAACAGAAACAAAATGTAAAACAAAGTGTAGCTTATATATTTAAGAGATATATTCATATTCTTAAATATTTATATAAAAATATTTGGTTTCTTCAAAAAGAAATTTTAATGGAATGCAAATATATGTAATAAGGTATTTTACTTTCACTTTTTAATAAAGTGTTATTAACAGCTAGGATATTCACAGTGTGCTTGCCTCTTTTTCAGGTTAGTGAGCCTTTGGATCTACTGTTTGTAAAAATCTTTCCTCTTTGGTATAACTGTCTCAGTTAAAGAAAAGGAGCCAACAAAAAAAGAACGGCTTTAAGTCTGGTATTTGATGCATTTTGCAGATGGTGCCCATGAATCTTTTCACCTGTTTCTATACTCCCCTACTTTGCAGTGTCAGTGCTGGTACAGGCACATAGTGGGAATTACAGAGCTGCCATCTGAGACATTAGCAGTGCAACCACAGAGGAGACTTTTGCTTCTTCTAGACAGCATCTGTGGCCAAAAGTAAGGTTTCTCCCCCACCAATCCAGCCCAGGGTCTCATTCTGAACAAGAGAGTACTTCAGCATGGAGAATGGAGTTTAACTATTTGCTCAAATGCCACAACACCGGGATGCTGAAGGGGCTCTTTGCAGGAGAGCAAGATAAGAGAACAGGGGACCATAACCCATTAATTCTGCTCATCTGAAAACGCTCAACTACATAGCAGAACGTCAGACTCAGAAGTGTGGATGCTGACAGGAAGGAGATGTCAGAATATCGTATGGGACAGTTGTGGCAGGAGACTGAGCAAACATAGTGCTGAAAGCACAGCTCATTTGCTCCAAAGAAAGCATAGCATTTGTCATATAATCAGTGCCTTCTATTTGACATCTGTGGTCAGCGCTCAGAGCTGCTCCTAAAGGTTTAAGCACAGAAACATACTGGGTGAAAGAAATGACAGACAAGAAAAGCACTGCTAGGACCATTCCTGTTGTACTTCCTTTGATACTTCAGCAGAATCAAGCAAATCCAACTTACATCCACCAAGTAATCAAAAACACGGGAATGAAGGGCCTTGGCCAATGCATCCCTGGTGTAGCAGGCTTGTTCCACATTTAGTGTTACATTAATGGACTCAGATTTGCCTCCCCACTTGCTGTCCATTTGTCTGCTGGTCAGTTTTTCCTTTAGGCGGTCCTGGTTAATTCCCAGAAGAAAAGCAGGGAAAGCCAAAACTGCAAGAAAAATTGGGGTTGCCGGATTATGACTTACAGACTAAACCAATACAGAATGAATCAAAAAAATATTAACTGTATCTCTAATAACCACCAGCAGTAATAACCCCCCGGGGCACGCAGCTTAAAAAGAGGAGTGATTGATGTCTTTAAAATTTCCCTCAAGTTCCCAAAAGACATTTTCAACTCTTTACTTACATGGATTTCAACTAAGATAAACCACCTTGAAGTAAAATAGCCAGCTATTTCTGTAACTTCAGTCCTTCAAACATGTAAGCTGGCTTAGGTTATAGTTTTGTACTATGTGGTTCAAACAAATCACTCTTGGAGGAGATGGAAATAAAACATAGAGCTCATACGTTAAATAAAATTGACAGCATTGAAATATTTTTTAAAAAACATGAAATGTTTAAAATTTAATAAAGAATATACTATCTGCTTCCTAATATTCTTTCCCTTTCTTTTAAGTTAGGATATTGCAAAAAGCTTTCAATTGCTTTGCCATTTATTTGGTTTTGATTTTTTATTCACTTTTTCTGGAAGTAGTTTGCAAATTCTGGTTTCCCTTGTTTAAAAGTAAAGCAGAAAAATACATCTGAGGAATAAACAGCCACAAGTCTAGTATTCATTGCATTCTTAGCACATGGTGCAGATGGTAGCTGCAGGTGTCACACACCTTAAGGAATAGAAAAAAGAGAAACAGCTTGAAAGCATATGGAAACAGCTCCCAAGGGCAGCTCTTGGAGTTGGTATTGCACCTCCACTAAACCACATAATCCTCTAACAGCGTTTCCTCCATGTTCCACTGCTTTCAGATCTATTTTACTAGTGTGCAGAGAATGTAAAATAATCAATAAAGCAGCAGCCACTCGTGCTTTACACATCTGTAATGTCACAGCATGACTTCACTAAACCCTTCAGTACATTAATCCAAAATTATTTTTAAAACTGCAGATGACCGCCAGCGTTCTGAAATCTGATTTATTATCATCAGTAAGCTGATTAAATTTACCCTAGGGTACTAGGAACCTCACAACTGACCAAAGTTGAGTCACTGGCAACATCTCTGGTAACTCACTGAGAACACAGGATGAAGAGCACATGAAAAGGTCAACCATCATATGCTTTAAAATGAAAAAGGATGTAGGTAATTATAGACCAAACATGCTCATGTATACCATAAAGATGCCAGAATAAACATTTAAGCAGCACTACTGTAAGAATTTCTGAAGATAATATAATGGTACAAACCATCATCCATACTTCAGAAACTCTCCCTTCACAATGCTAATGATTAACTGTGAAGGAAGAAGGATTAACAGCAATAGAAATGAACACGACTTTCAATTTCATAATGCAGAAATTGTACTAAACATCGCTGTTTCTTCTCTGGCTTCTCCAAAATGCAGTATGTTTATGAGTAAGTTCTATATTCATTCTATCTGCTAATTTTTTCAATGTATTATTCATACACATCTTCTGTATTTATATCCCAGTGAGCAAGAGAAACATGGTGTACAGGGCTCACCATAGAAATACATTCACATTTACCAGCTTATTTTCAACTCATGTCTTTTCAGTTTGTTACTTTTTGATGCAACACTCTCTCATCTGGCTATTAAGTATCTTGATTTCATGGAAATATTTAATACTGTGATTTAAATGGAAGCACAGTAGCTCATTTGGAATCGTAAGGCATATAAAAAAACCCTATACTTTTCTTTGCATGTATAAAATGTCACAAAATGTTATTCTTTGGGTTCACTTAGTATTCTCTCAAATTAAGAAATTAAGGTTAAAAAAATTAGTGATTTTTATTTCCCAATTTCTTAAAACAAATACCAGGAGAGTACTAATACAGTTGAGTGGGAAGTTCACTTCACAAGATACTTTACTCACATTTAACTTACCTAAACAAACACAGTTTTCCTAAACATAAGGATCATTCTGAAATCAGAGTTAAGAAAACAGATAGATGTGTGTAAGCCACCACATGTTGTGCTTAGCCACTCTGTCCTTCAACTATCAAGGCAGTATAAAATCAACGTTAGATGCAAGGTGAAAATCATGACAAAAATTTTTAGAATTGAACATTTTGGCAGTGTGTAGGTTAACGGTTCGACTTGATGATCAGAAAGGTCTTTTCAAACCAAAAGGATTCTATGATTCTGTAATCTTTCAACACCTTGCTGATGTGGGCCTACCTGATACAAAACAGCAGCAAGAGGTGAAGGATGCCAGGACAGTGCATTATGAATAAGGAAATAATTACACAGTAGATGTCCCTAATAATGAGGCATTGGCTGTGAAATTTGAGACAGAGAACTTCACTGTAGTATGCAAATTCTGCATTTCAGTTCATTTCTGAATTTCTGTTTCGAAGCCCCTCTTCTGGCTGTACATATATATGCCTGACTGCTGACTGTGTACCCGAGGCTGAGGATACTCCACAAAGTTGGTAGCTGCTTTCAAATGGCAGTGAGGTCAGATAAACCACATAAGAAACAGGTGTTTTTATGAACGCGTGCTGATGCATTGAAAGAAGCAGAGTTCAAGTTTGCTTGAAAGCGTTTCTCACAATTTCTGTTTTATACTCAAAGGTTGAAAAACGACTTCTTAAATTCAAAATGCAAAACTGCACTACTGTTAAGCCATTGACATTGTACAAGACAAAACAAGGGCCTCAGTATCACTGGTTTTGGAAGAGAATCTAAATCATCAGCCCCACTGTAAGAAACGATGCACTGTGTTTGGATAAGCAGCTCAAGATTGCAGTTCACCTTACACCATCTGGGTTTCAGCCCATCACTGCAACAGCTTCCAGAAGTACTTACACTCCTCACTCTCCACTCCTGCATAGTTGCCAACTTCTTTGAAGCTGATGTTTCCCAAATGCAGTATTCCTGCCACTATCTGTAGCACCAGCGCCTGTTCCTCTGCAAAGATCCCAATCACACTCATTGCATGCTGGGAAGAAAAAGAAAGTGGATCAGTTGAGAAATCCGTTCAATGACTTGTCACACAAGTCCTTTTAAAATTTTGATGTTAAAAATTTGAGTTTTTCAAAAGAGTTCAAATACCTAAGGCAACCAAATTTCATTACAGCCTGCACTGAAGTTTCAGAAGGTACCAGATGTCCTACTTCAGCATTTTTATATTTTTTTTAATAAAATACAGAAGGATCTACACCATTTAGGAGATGTGTTAGCAAAATAAATTCTGGAAAAATTAAAGTTACTAAAAATCAAACACCTGTTTGTTTCATTGCAAAATGGGAAACAATGAAACAAACAGGTGCAATAATTTGATTCCTTCTACACAGTTTATCCACTGAGACTAAGAACTGTGAAGCTGTATTGAATGACTCTAAAAAGCAGCACAGTCTCTCTGGCTTAGGCTGGGAATTTCAGTCACTTATTACAAAATAATCCACAACAACACCGCGTTTTGGAGTCTAGAGTACACAGTAACTTATAGAATGTCTTCTCAACTGACTGATTTTCTAAAATACCCGGTTACCTAGAATACAACAGTAACAATAACTTTTTTTTTAGGCCTTTAAATATGCTACATATATAAATAAGAAGATGTATCAATATGTTTATTTTTAAGTAAATTTCTAATAACAGGAGATCTCAAAGTTGACGTGACTCGCAAAAAGGTCACACAATGAATTGGCAACAGCACTGAATAAAGATCTCTGACCTATGCTTTCAGGTGCACTGTTTTAATAGGCATGGAAGATCAGTCACCACTAAGCATTTAGCTAAAACAGGGCGCTCTTTTATATTTTCTTCGAATGGAAGTTTCTCACCATGTTTGCATTTCACATTTTTCATTGTGCAGGTTATCTGCACTCCATTAAATTTCATTACACTTGCACCCTTCTGAAAAAGAGCAAATAGAAACCAAAACACCGTTCTGTAAAAAGTATCTACCTTCTCAGGATTGCTAGGCTGCAACATAGGACCTCTTCAGGGTAACATACCTTCTCCTCAGGGTAAAATATAATTAAAATAAGTTATATCTACATTAATTTCTCATTCCCACATAAATACATCAATGTCTGCTAGAAATGGACAGTGAAATGAACATACATCCACCACTATGCAAATCATAGAGTAAAAAACTCACCAGTGTTTCTTGGAAATCCGATTTGTCATTGATGTCATCAACTTTGTAGGACCCAGAGAGACTCAGATAGTAATAGTAGTCCATACTGGTAATGCCAAGACTGCTTTTTTGTTCCGAGGAGGCCCCTTCAATTAGCTGCAGAGTAAAAAAACCCAAATTAGGTATCATACAGTTTTCTTCAGCGGAGATGAGGCAGGTTACAAACAGGTGAGAGAGCCTGAAATTACTGGGAGACATATGGATAGCACTATAGATATACAAATAGATATTAAGTTTTCTAGGACATTTAGGTTAATATCTATTTGTTGAATCCTCCAAGCATCCTCGCCTTTTTAGTGTTTCAAAAGGTTCAAAAGCTCTTTCACAGCTGTGCCATGGAATTCCAGAGCAGAAGGTATAATTATATAGGCCAGTTTAAAAAGAATTCTGTTGGAAAGTTCTCATTTTCTATTATATTCTATTGGACTTTTCCATATGGGAGTTCAGTGAATTTCCAGGCAAGGCCTTTGAAATATTGAAGTACTTTTGTTCTGGAGCTGAATGGCAGCTACGTAGGTCTGTGTTAAATGGTGTCTTAACATGCTATCAAGTTTCCCAGTGATATCCAGATTACCTTCTTGAGTATGTTATCAGTAATCTCACTGTGTTGAGAAGGACTTTTCAATCAAAAGGAAAAAACGGTCCTAGTTACTTTAAGGAACTCGGAAAGGACCTATACACTTCTGACCTGGTAAAAAATGTGAAAACTTCTCTCTCCAGGATTCCTCATTACAACTCGAGATTTTTCCAGCAGGAAGTTGGAGATTTTCCCTCCATCTGGTTCCCCACCTGGACTAAACTGGATTTCAAAGTATTTTCCCTGCAATAAATAATTAAAAGCTGTTGAATGATCAGTAAATACAATCCTGAAATCACGCACTTATACTGTATCTCCAGGATGGTCACTAGGATATTTAGCCTTTATGGATGCAGTGACACAGCCGCCTCAACTTACAACCTAAGCTTAGTTTCTTGAATTATCACCTTTCTTTCTGCATTTACACAGTACTAGATTTGGGGTAATACATCATGTGTTAATGCAAATGTAGAGAGGAAGTCAGTGGCCTCTTTTCACTGCTGAGATTCTTGCTTGGTATTAAGGAAATCATAAGGCTCACCTATATGGGAAGTAAATTTAACAGATCCACGATTAATGGCAAACAGTGTTCTGCTAGGAAGCAAGGTAAAGCAATTATCTTTTTCTTTCAAGGAGACATTAATTGCATTAACACACATGTTGGCTGAGGAACAAATCTTAAATTTGTAAAGCCTATGTGTAACTTTAAAAAATGGAACCTACAGTATGTTATCTAGTGAACAGTCATTTCACAATATTATCTCAAGTATTTTACATCGACAGACAAATAATTCCTTCCTACTTTCTGTACATATTAGTAAAAGCATCTCCCATCAAAAAGCTCTAAAAAAATAGATTAAACCATCCCTAAAAAGCTTAAATTTTTTTTATTTTTTAAAATATTATTGTGTATATTTTACTTGATCTGGCAAATTGCCCCAGTTTGTTGCTGGTAAGTTACTTGCTTGCAGTCTGAACATTTTATAAATGAACTGTGACCAGTACATATTGTAAAAGAAAGAAATGTGCAACCTATACAGAATGAAATAGAGGCCTCCCAATATATACTTAAATGTTTTAAAACATAATTTATATTTTATTTAGATTCACCTCATTTGTAGTCAGTTTGTATTATACTCTTGAATACTGTCTCTGTAGCAGCACAGAAGCTAAAGGAATAGAGTAATCTCTAAGGTAGAGGGACTTACAAATCTGCTGGAGTTGTTGTTCCGTACAGTTTTTGCATTCCCAAAGGCCTCCAGTAAAGGGTTGGACTGTAGAATAATATCTTTAACATGCTAAAATTTTAGGAAAAAAAGAGAACAGAGATTCAGAACTAGAAATTTTTAAAGTTCTTACAGGTTGTCTAGAAAACCATGACATCTAAATTATGTACTAAAAAAAAAATAATCAAGAAGGCCTGCATCTGTAAGAAATCCTCTTGATGAGATAATCAATGGAATCTTCTTTTTTTTCCTCAGAGATTCTGGTTCCTGTTTTTTGAAGAAAATCCTACAAAACTGAACAAAATGCCCGAGGCTGAAGACAGGTCCTTCGGTTCACTGTTCTGCCAAGCAACAGAGCCAATAAACTGATCTGTTTTTTTCATCATCTTCATTTTAAACAACGTCCTTTTTACACATAAGCATTGAAATTTAAATCTTTTTGGGGGGGTCTGGAACCATGACCAATGAAGTCAGAGCAGCATGAAATTTAGGAATCTGCAAGCACTTCAGCAACCTGCTTTGCGATCAGTGATGCTGCTATCTAGCAATCTTAGGAAGCAATGGTGTTACTATCGTCTCTTTATCTCATCCTAGGACTTGGAAGTATGGACAAGATAGTAGCTTTGGAACAAACCTAATGCATGCTGGGTTGTGAAGACTGCATTTTATTTCTAAATAAATGCTCAAGGTAACTTACCAACTCCATCGACTGTTACTCTAATCACTAAGAATATCTTTTAGTTTTGTACAAAAAGTTGGAAACTTTTAACTAAAGGAAAATATTTAAAGTATGATTATATTTATTCCAAAAATAACACAATGCATACTTTCAAGGATCATTCTCTTGGTTACTGAATTATTCTCTGCAATGTTCCAGTATCACTGTTGCACAAAACTAAGCAGAAAGAACACACGCAACAGAGACTGCAATAAAGCAAAAAACAGGAGTAAGCACTCAAAAGGAGTGGACTGGTAAAAGCAGCTACTACCAACCTACCACTGCCTGTCAGCCAGTGAATGACACTGCAATGTCATTAAGGAAATTTTTACTGCTAATTCACTCAATTAGCTGTAGTTAATTGGTTTTGATAGATAGAGCAGACACCAAGATACTATAACTTTGACTAGATAATCTCATAAAACAAGATTATGTTCCTGCTGTGGGCTCTCTGACATATGCATACAAACCAGAGACTTAATGGAACTAATAAAAACACGAAAAGCCAGTTCAGTTTTCAATACAATGCCAACACAGGAGGGAAAAAACCCACATATCTACTGAAAGGAGATTAGTTGTTCTTAATCTGGTTAAGAACCATAATTAAAGTATCTTTTACCCCTTAACTAACTAAATAAATGTATAATTCAGCATGAGTGCTACAAAACTTTGAGCAGACATTATTCTGGGTCTGTGGATTTCTTTCATGTGACTCCTATCACACAGGCAGCCCAGCAATCTGCAAGCAAGCAGTTCACTATCCACTTTTGTTGTCTCTCTGCTGAGGGCTTCTGTGTATTTCTAGCTGCTCACCCACAAGCTTCTCTGGTACAGTACCTCTTGGCTACTAGCATCTGCCAAGACAGACTTCTATCATTCTACCTCTGAAGTAAATCTTCCGAATATGCTTATACTTCATCGTTACTGTATAACAACTCACCTGTACTTTAGGGCCACCTCCTGAAATTTTGGAGATATAACTCATGATATATTTAGCAGCTACAGTCTTTCCAGCACCACTTTCCCCACTACAAGAAAAGGAACACAAAAATATATGTTAGTTTTCAAATAACTCTAGAATGGATTAATTTGAGGTTTATCTCGTTCAACCAAGACTAGGTACCTTAACAATGAGTAATAATGAATACAAACCATATTTACATCAGGTAAGCTGGTTATATATAGACTGTGATACAGTAATGTAGCATAATACTTGGGTATGTTTGTGAATAAATAACTTTGAACACATCATCTTGCATGGGCATAAGAATATCGATGGGACTTCAAAGACAGAAAACTATGTAAACTGAGAAATAAATATACTTAAACCAATATGTTCAAAAGAGATCAAGTGTGTTAAGAACTCAATTCCCATACAAATTTAGTAGCATTTCAGATCTTAACACAAAAACTCATTTGAAAATCCAAGCTTTAAATTCTATGCCAGATACCTACTTCATTTCAGGAGTCTTTTGTTTTAGCTGTTCCTGAATGAAATAATGAGACATTATTAATCACATCCTGAATGATGGAAAAACTAACTTCCTGTTCCTATGCCTCTTGACACAGGGTACAAGAAGTCTTAATATTCCATACTGGCTTTCACAATTCCTTCCTTCCGTTATAGTATTTTACTTCAATGGTGAATAAAGTTTACATCAGCAGCAGAGTTGCCTTCTTGTGATTAGTATGCTTCTCAAGAGGGAAAGAAGACTGGCATGCCACGCAATCCAACCTCACGCTTTATTTCATACCTTAAAGCTAACTTCAGTTCAACAGAATTCCTCCAGACTTACATAAACCCAGGTGCAAGCCAGCTTTGACCTTAATGAATTTACCCTGACTTGGGCAACTATACCAATAATAAAAAACCCCCAAACACACAGGTGCTGGTTCGATGTCATAAAGATAGAACAAATTTTCACACAAGGAAAAAAAATAATTTCAGATATCTTTAAGCTCCTGAATATAATTTCAGTGAATGTTGATTATTTTATCCTGTGCCTACTTGTTCCTGGATATGGATCAAATGCACATCTTTTCCTGCACAAATTTTAGCTATCTTTACCAGAGAAACATCAGCATGTCCTGCACAAGAAAAAGACTTTGAGAATGTCAACTCGTAGCTTCTTATCAGCATGAATAATGGAGATATTTCCAAAGGTTTAATTTTGAAAAATCTCCCCAAACTGCTAAACTGCAAATACCATTTTACATCTTTAAAGCTTCCAAACAGTACAGAAATACTGAAAGGCTTTTTTTTCCCCCAGAAACATTTTCATGCTTTTCTCCTCTCCTAACTGCAGTTTTACAGATCAAACAGGAAACCTGAAAAGGTGAAAAAATACTTCTTGATCATCTCATTTGTGAAGTGCAGACCATGACTTATCATTCTGAACCTAAGCATCTAGAAGAAAGCCTGTATTGTTGGTATCTACCACATTCGCAAGGACAGACTGAGTTTGCTGAAGGGCAAATCAGCAATAGTTTGGCAATTAAAATAACCTTCCTTCAAAATTTGCTCACAGTAAATTTGTTCATTGTGTTGTAAAACAAGAGAGACAAAGCAATCTAAACTGAATCATACTCCTGAGTCTATATATGCAGTTTTCAACTGAATACAAAGGATGACCTGGGGTTAAACACTAAATTAATTTGATCAGGTATTATTTATCACGCAGTAAAAACAAAACATTTCTGAAAGATTTTCTTTGATGCACAAATTATCCTTCCCTCTTTGTTCAAATTAAGTGTGGCTTGTATTTCTTATTCCATATCATCTGCCATGGAAATTGACCTGGAGGAATATAGTTCCATTTCATTGTTAGTCCCTGTTCCTATGTAAGTGGTCCTTCATATTAATTTGGCTGGAAGACTGCCTTTCAGAGTTTGCTTTAGATTTATGTTTGCATACACTTTTTTTCCAGTTTTATGCTTTTATTAATCAGAGACCAGCAAATTGCTCCAATTAAACTAGAATAAAAGAGGATGATACATTATTTATGAACCAAAGTAACTTTATCTGCTGGGATGGTACCTGGCTGCCCCAGTAAAGCTCAGGTAGTCAACTGTAACAGGGCAATTGTGGCATTCCTGTCAAATGATTCTCATAAAGAAGCTTTTTCATATATATCCTACTGCTCTGCTGTTATTAAAACTATTTTAAGAAGATGTAAGAATCATTTTCTAGGTTGGTAGTTGTAAGTACGCTGGAAGTGCAGACGTTTTTGGAGGCTGAAAAGATTATTTAATGTCTTAAAGTAAGTAGATTGTGGTAGTGACAATTTTCTCAGAGACTTTTCTTGGTAAGAATAAAAACACTAGTTTCAATCGCTAACAAAAAAGATAATGCTTTGAAAGACAGTTTCTTCTAGCACTATTTGCTACTTTAGAAAAGTGACATTTTGTTCAGCAGTGACAATTAACACAGCTGTAATCAGAATAAGACTACAAATGCAGAGGGAAAATTTTTTGCTCCTTCCTTCCCAGAGAAAATATAATCAGGGATCAGAGAAGCAAGATCTGATACATCCTTCTCTCTAAAATTGATTTTCTGATTGACATTTAACGTAGCATCCCTGGCCGTAGATTATGTTCATCACCAGGACAATGCAGAAATTTTAATAACAAGTATTTATAAAGAACTCTTGAATCTGCTAGTAAAGAACACTGCATATGTAAAATACCCTTATGTTTTTGGATAAGCCTTTCAGTTTGTTTACATAGAAAAATTACTTTCTATAATTATGTTCAGAGAAATCTCAGTAGCATAACTTCAGTGAAGTATTTTTCCCTTCCGAATCAAAGCTTTACCAAACTTTTTCTTATTGTGTTAGACATGTTACCACCAGTTCCTCATTAAAATTCAACCATATATCCAGTTAGATTCTGTACAGACGCTTTAGAACGATCAATCATTTGAGTCTTCTGGAAACTTGAGATACAGAAGTTGACTAGAAATCTTGTATTAAATTTTGAAATTAATAGGCTTATGATAGACATGAGTTATTCACTAAAAACAGTTGGGGTGGTAAATGATCTTTCCATTAACATATATTTGTAGTATTTAAATTGTATCGGCTTTTCAAGTATGCAGTCATCCTACATAGCTTTACTGTACTCAAATACGACCACATCAATGAAAAACATACCTAAAATTACAAACCAGAAGGACTTAAAAACTGCTTTAAAACAACTGCAACATCTCCTGGCTGAGATCACAGAAAGTGAAATAAAGTCCTTAACTTTATAGAAAGGTAAAACCTTAAGAACACTCTGAAGAAACAAATGTATTGCTACATAATAGAAAAATACTAATCATAACCTCTGCTTTCTTAATTAAAGGACAATGATAGTCCAGAAGGAATTAAAAAGCCACAACAGACAATCCTTCATAATTCAAATCCTGATTGGACAACTCCTTGTTGATAGTTTGGAAGGGCTGCCATTTCAAGTAAGGAAGAAATGTGAATAGCCTGCTGTAATGGACATCTATGAGCTTGGTTCAATAGAAGCTTAAATTAAATATCATGCCGTAACAGAGCATAAACTTACTGAGAACTCTTAACTCCAGCATAACTGCATTACTCATATGAGTAAACTTCCTTTGCAATTCTGTTCAGCGCAAACAAAACGAGGGAAGACGACTGCAGCTCTGCTCCCTCCTCCTACCTAAGCACACACTCTGCACCTGCATTCAGCCCAGCCAGAATCCAGCCCATGAATAACCTCATTGTTTACACTGGTAACAGCCATTCAAAATAACTTATGGCTCCTCAGCTGTAATTAGACATGCGTACATATATTTATCTTATTGCACATGTATATATGCTGCGGTAACTCCACTAATGAAACAGGCTTCCCTGGCCCTGGAAAGGTGGTTTGGTAACAGTTTTTCTTTTCAAATTAGAATTATATCATTTAAAGATTATTATGTTTTTTCAGAAAACTGTATTTTATTTTGCATCTGCTTTCCTCCTTCATTCACTGACTCTTTGAAGAGGATGAGCTTCTTCTATCAAGTGCCTAAATGTATTATTTGGAATTCTGGAATTAAATGTCCTGACAAAAGAGTGTGTGATCCTCACGCACACACACACAGAGTCCTGACCTGATTGTATGTTCGCACTACTCAGTATGTTTCAGAGAAATGATAGAAAGCTTAAGTTGATAATAAAGTAATGACAGTTTCTCCTTCAAGTTATTTTTTCTTTTCCTCCTCTTTCTTTTCCCTAGTTTTAGGAAAGTCTCATAGGCCAGTTGTCTCCAAATGCTTTTGATCACACACACACCATCATTAAAAAACACATCTGAGCACACACTCCTGATGTATGTATATAATTTATCTATTTACTACTGAAGGTATAGTATCTTCTCCTACATCCCAATGGATTTCACTGCACGCTCTGGAGACTACTGCCACAGGTACACTACAGTTCCAGGTGCATTACAGTGGACCTCTGAAGTTTTCTATGTAAGAAAGGAAATCAGAAGAGGTATAGCATACTATTTCACATATCCTGCAGTTCTTGCTCTCTGCACACTTTCTTTTATTGTACAACATCTATAAACCCACAGACAAGAACAAAACATACCTCTGGACCCAAAATATACTTTGATTGTGATTTAAATAATGCCTATCTTTAAAAAAGTTCAGTAATTCTACAGTGAATTCCCTCAGTCTAATAATTAAATCAGAAGACAAAATTAATAAAGACAAAATTAATTTTCCAGTATATCTCTACCCCCTTTGTCTCCGAGCAAATGCAAGCAACATTCCAAAAGGAACAAAAGTATTTTTAACAGGAGGGGAAAAAAAAGAAGTAGTATAAAACCAGAATATGGTAAATGCAGTCAATGTGAGAATGTTGGATTTAATGGTATCTGTGGCTGCTAGAGTTGTTAATCCCTCTCTTTTTCATGCAGTCATTCAAGCTATTGCAGTTTTGGTATTAGACATGAAGCTGGCTACGTGAGAAAGATTTCTCGTGGTTAAGCTAGCACCAGGATTTCACTGGAAAACAAAAGGGAGGGTCAGAAAGTACTTAGCTATCCTAGAAAACCCCCAAGTATTCTGTGGTTATGGACACAAGTTTTTTATTGATATAATAAAAAATAAGCTTTTCTGCTTCTTGAAGTTAAAACATCAAAATAAGGTAACAATTTGTACAGGTCTTTTTCTTACCTAATAATGACACACTGATTTTCTCTGTCAATAATCATGTTTCTGTACATGCTGTCTGCAAGAGCATAAATATGTGGTGGGTTTTCATATTGTGCCTAGGAGAAGAAATACAGAATAATTTTTCAACACAGCACTAAACAACATAGAGCAATATAAATTTTTATTTAAATTGGAAGAATTATTTTCCTGGAAAAACAATTCTGAATCCCACTTTATACTGAATTTTCCCCAGGAATTTTTTTGTTCATTTAATAAAAACAAACCAAAGTCTCTGGGTTTTGTTACTGATCTTTCTCTCATCCATTATTTTCTCCTAAACTATTGTAAACACCCTGTTCTAAAAATGGTCTGTGCCTGAAATACATTACTTGTCCAAGAGAAACTCACATAATTTAAATCTATTCCACCAGTAGTCATATGCTAACAATAAACTACCTAAACCACTACACAGAGCCTGGTTCTGCATTTCTCATTTTCATCCACTGAGTCCGTTCAAACTGAATGGTTTTCCAAATCTATGGACGTGTCTGACTCAAGCAGAGCAGGAAATTTAAGTCACTAATGTAGTTGTGCTGACTCACTCTTAAAGCTACATTTTCAAAAGCAACATCTTATTTTGGTATGTACATTTTTTTATTGTTCTGGTCCAGTTCGAAAGGTCTCACATCAGTCTCCAAATCCGCTAGCAGCCATTTTGTATTGTGCACCACACTCGTGAGCAAACAATAGCTTAAAAACCACCTTTACAGGAGGGGGACATGTCATGGACAGAAACCTGATATAGATTAGAGTTAATCCATACATGCGTTTTCTTGAAATACTAATCCTATGTTCCAGGGAATTCAATTTGAAGACTCAATATATGGTAATGGGTATCAGCCAAGTTCTCCCAGGCTAGTACAACACTACCAAAATCCAGAAACAAATGCTTCCAAGAGTTTAACTGTGTAGAATAATATTTACACACCCCTGAATACTGCAGTACATTTTATACTGCTTTACTTACTGCTCCTTGGTACATTTCAATTTCCTTTTCCCCAAAATATGGCATTTGCTTGAAAGGGTTCACAGAGATTAATACAGAGCCAATATATGTCTGTATTCAAAAGAAGTTAAGGTAACTGCAGTTTCATAAAGTATTATCTTACCACTAATGACTGCTAAATAACTGTTCCATCTATTGCGTAACAGAGCACAGCTTCAAATATTAGGGAAAAAACCCCACAATTTACAACAATTGTTAACAGAAAAAAATAGCAGGCTTACAAGAATACAAACATATCATTCAATGGGATACTTTCATATAATCAAAATATTTATTTTAGGACAAGCTATGTATAGAAACATGTATTTGAGGCCCAAACACAACACATCTTGAATAAAAATAGAGAAACGGGAAACTGCTTTATTCTTTTGTAACCGAGGTCGTATCATCAGTATTAGAAAAGATTGTTTTGACCCTTGCAGAATACTGTATAGTGACACATTCTGATCTCATAGAGATAGTGCTGAGCATGCAGTCAGATGTAAACAGCCTCTACGGAGCTAAACTAGACAATTACTCAGTTACATGTACTAGTGGGGGAGCTAAGGGAATTAGGTAATTCAGTATGTGGTGTTATTTTATGAGTGTCACTATTAACATTCCCTAGGAGTCTTATCCTGCAGGCTGCCCAGTAAGAAGACACTCAGTTTCAAGCCATTATTAGTCCTAGAAAGCTTTTTTGCAACATTTTATGTTAGGTTGTGATTAGGATGTTTGTTAGGGTGCTTACAATGTTAGTATTTCACCATTCTGCATTCAGCTGCACATGTGCCTACATGCATAAAATACTTTAGAGACTTTTGGAATTAGAATTGCAATATACACACATGAAGCAACTGACACCACCTTACAGGCAGGAGTGGTTGATTGAGCTGGGAGTTAGCAATGTACCCATGTCAAGGAATCCAAAATGTTGTATCACAGGTTTCATTTAACAATCTGGAATCGTCCATAAGCAAACTTACTAACTAAACTTTCCACAGAAAAATAGGAAAATTAACAAATTTATCCTGCTGGATTATCCTACATAAGAGTCTATAATTGTGGTGCCACAGCACAAAATGGTAACATGTTAGAGAAGACGTATAACTCACTGAGCATAACTTCCATATTGTTCATTTCCAGTATTTTTAAATTTCATTCAAAGACCAGTGACAACATCAGGGTCTCAAATATAATAAATCAAAAATTCATTGTGTCAGTATAAACATCCAAAGTGACAGTTTTCTGTTGGTAAACAATACCAGCCTTTTCTGGGATGATTCCGTAATCTCTATGCAATGAAGCACAGATAAATGTTCATTCATGGGTGGATGTACAAACAACTGAAAGATTCAAGAGATTATCTCCACTTTAAAATGAAAAGCCTTCACAGAACTGCAAAAGGAGTCTTTTCTGCCTACAGAAACTAATTACAATGCTTTAAAAGAAGACTCTGACCCCTCATGTGACCACAAGTCTCCTCAGAAGACATTCCTGCTTCAATAAAAAGACCATCTCCATGTTAATCTCACTTAATTTTATAAGAAAAAAACCATAAAACCATTTCTTCAGCACAGAGCACTCAAGACTTTGTCAGTGTACCGCACAGAAGATGCAATGTTCCACAGGGACAAAAGTACTTGTCTAACAGGAAGAGCGCTATAGTTTGTCCCAATACCGCAGTTCAACAAATATTGTGCAACTTTCTCATGCTTCTGTAAGGCAAATTTAATAATAGTGTGGTATTAATCCAAACCCATGTGCACATACATATTAAAAGCCTCTGCAGTTTGGGACTGGAAATGCAGCATGACTGCAACATTAATTTTCCTCTATCGGTCCTTGCTAAATTGAGCTGCTACCTAGCTCTTAACCAACTGAATATATGGAAATAGCCAGATGTTATATTTCCTTCTCTTTCTGCTAAAAAAAGTTCAACTCTTCAAGGAAACTATTCTCTATATACGACTAGGAAGTATGAAAACCTGGCTACAGCAGAGGAAGAAAGTATCGCTCTAATACATAACCATACTGACTAGTATTTACCAAATTCATTTGGTAAACTCATTACTGCAGCTGATGTTACATTGTGACATCTAAAACTGAAATAGTGATTATTCTTATCTCAAGGAATTTCTTTCACATGAAATTTAAGAAAAAAAAAGAAACAAAAGGCAAACCTTTAGTCCCGAAACCTGTTTTTCTTGTTAGGTTATGTGTTCAAGTATTTAAATCTTTCACGTTTACACTAATCATAGAAAAAAAAATTCAAGTGCCAACACTGCAGATTTACAGATGTTCACATGTTCACTCACTTCATCAGCCCATGATTCACAGCATTAACAATTCCAGAATAAGTTGTAAATGAAGTTATGTCACAGAAGAAATGATATTTTGAAAGCATTAGAATTTGGGAGACATAGAAGACAAGATGGTATCAAAACTCATATATGCTTTAGACCTATTAATTCTTGCTCTTAGAAGCAGCATTACTGTAGTAGCTTCAAGGGTCACATGTATACATAAATATATGGAGCTACAGTTCTATCTTCAACAATGACAAGAGCAACTCCAAATATCAAGAATACCTTAAAATAATTTTTCTGATCTTAATTTCAACCCTCATAATTAGCTCAGTTTACAAAGCATTTTGTGTATTCTCAGGTGAACAGTCACATAAAATGCTAAGTATCCTAGAGTAATCTGCTTAGATAGAATACATACATACATATAATTAGTTTCACATTGGGTCAGCAAGTCCACAGAGCCCACTAAAAACACCACTATAAAGGATACAAAAATATAATCATCCATGTATCGTTTCCTTAGGTTTTCCACTATGGAATCCTCTGTGATTTTGGAAAGAAGGACCATATCATCCACTCCACTGTGCTTGACATTGTGGCTCTGCCAGTGATATCTGTAGTGTCCTTTGCTGCCCTGCAGGAAAGCACAATAAGCATCAAGGTTACTATGTTTCTCATCAGCATTAAATAAGTGAAAATCTATTCAAATTCCAACTTCCAAAATCTTTTTCTTTCATTAAATTCCATTCCTTGACCCAGGTATTATACAAATGCATACATAAGTTATGTCAACTGATTTGCCTCTGAACTATTAAAGAATTGCACTGCCCTCTAAAATTAGAGGGTGATCACATGAGGGTTTATGAATGTCTACACACAGAAGGGATTTCAGGTGGCAGACATTTCTAAATCTAGGAGAAAAAAAATAATTATTCCAACCAAGATACAGTTACTGGCAGCTAAGGATGCAAAAATTACACTCCTACAGTGCAACTATTAGCAGTGAGGATAATTACCACCCGAGCTATTAAATTGGGTACAGTGTATTCTCCATTCTTTACAGTGTTTTAAGTCAAACCTGCACATGTGCTGTTACTCAAATGGAAGCTGGGAGCCTGATGCAGTAAGTATTCAGTGATGTTCTGCAGATTATGTTACACAGCTTGCTCACCAAGTGTCTTAACAGTCCCTTTTGATCCGTTAGTCACTATGCTTAACTTACATCTAAATAGATATTCTCTCCCCACACTTAGAGACTGCTATTTCAGGATGCTACTGAAAACTTGTGACATTTCAAGCTATACCACTTGAAACCAAAATCTGTTTTTTTCCAGCTGATCTGAACAGTAGTTAGGTTCTATGGATACACCCACAAACAAACTGCAATCCAGTCTAGCTCAATGCTATTAAATTCAGCTATAAATCTGCTTTCCAAACACAAACCTATTTTCTGCAGCCTGGCAGATAATGCTAATGGAGTTCTGATCTTTTGCCTTTTTATACTTTAATTTTTGTTTACGCAATACTGAAATTAGTGATGCTGGAATTAACACATTTTACACTGAGAAGTTAAAGAGTATGCTGTCAAGGAAGACGTGGCCAACAAAGTGGCAGTTCTGTGTAATGCCCCTTATTTTTTAATACCACAATTTCAAACAACGTGATGTAACTACACTGCTGTCATGTATGTCATGGGATCAAGTCATATTCATCTGAATACAAGCAATTTATTATTATAAAGTATTTTGCTACCACTGATGCAGCTCTGTCACTGATAACAACACTGAAGAGCAGCTGTAGACTTGAATTTAAAAAATGCTTTTCAATATAGCATAGCAGAGGTAAATACATCTGAAAACACACAATTTCAGCAATTTTCTTGAACATCCAACCATCTTACAAAAGCTTCACTAACATAATAATCTTAAACCAGCCTAGCTTGCATGAACCTTGTCGATTTTATATTTGCACAATGTAAGCAGTGATCTGGGAGCCCCGAGAAAATGAAGGAACCAGTTAATTTTTGTAAATTGTTATAAAATATGTAATTGAAAAGATCAGTTGAAGGTTGGGTTATTGGAGAAAACAGAAGTCCACCAGAGAAGCCTAATTTCCTTCACTGTACTCATCAGCAATTTGTGATATTGCACTTGGAAAAAGGAACTGGCAGGATGGACAAAAAGGTATGGTATCAAAATAAATACAGAGAATTACACTCTTCACAAAGCTATACAGAATGTGGCTTAGTATCAGATAATAAGAGTAAGCTACAGAAAACATTAAGAAATGAGAGTGTGAAAACAATCAAGCTTCCAACTGGAAGCTATGGCGTCAGACCCAGTAAATTCAATGGGAAAAGGACAAAGCTCACAAAGCCATGGGATACATGGAAAATGTGCACACTGTTTGCAAAACAGCAGGCTTTATAAAAGCCTGTGACTGTTGTTGACTGTGATTAAACCACACACACTACCAGGCCAAAGGGCTCTTTCCCAAAAGCAATGTGAACCAGCACGCGAGCAAGAGGGGCAATGCCAGGAAGGCTCAGCCTGCCTTGAGAGCAGCTCTCCCCAGTGCTTACACACTGCTTTCATGTGCAGCTGCAACCAAATCTGACTACTACAGTATCATGTACAAACAGAAAAGGATGCAGAGAGATTTAATAAAAAGGCAACAGCCGAAATACCCAAGAAAGCAATAGCACAGAAGACAGCTGGAAGTGGTAGTACTAAGTAGTTTGCATTCATATTGTATCACATTTTTAAATGGCAGTTTCTATCAGCAGTTTGGGACTTTTTTTCCCTTAAAGAATAGTCCTTCCATGCAAATTATATAGAGAAGCAGCAGATCATGAGTAGACTGTTATCAAACTTCTCTCTAGGATCTCATAATAAAGTCCAAGCTTTAGTAGTGCCAAACTGCACCTGTGGTTTTGATCTCGCTCTCCTTTCTCCAAGAACCCAACACCAGTAGGATGGCCATGCACAGTGGCTAGCATCTCTCTGGCCTGGGCAACAACACAGGGCGTGCTGTTACTACTAGGACCCCACCTACCCAAAATTCTTGCTCTTCTAAGCATGAGTGATGACTACAGAGTCTAACCTGAATTTATTAACTTCAGTCAGTTCCAACTGGTTCTATAACCACATCCAACTAACAGTTAACTGGGTTTTATATAGTTCTGAAATAAACATATATCTGCATCATAAAACTTCTGAAAACACTCCACTTCATAGCAGTTGTAAAAGCAACTCTTTGTATTCCTCCAGGCTGCATATTTACTAAAGTTCAAGGATATATACTTAAAAATCACAATGCTTTTCAACTGCCCACATTGCAAACACTAATGATTTGCTCTTACTGTGTATTTCTTCAGCACTTAACCTTTATTTTAGCTAGAGCTTTCTACTACCCACATCAAAAAGCTGTACGCTAATCTGGAGACAATTTACACCTAAGCTAGTTACCTGGTATCCACCTTAACTTTTAAGTTGTTTTGCAGGGAGTACTCAGATTCACTCAGCTGCTAATTGTCCTCTGTTGCCCTTCACACAACACATTTTCCCCTCCACCAGGTGAACTCCAGACAGTTCATGTTTCCTGGGATTGACCAGGAACTCCAGAGCCAGCAGAACAAGGGCCAGTAGAGATGCCCCACACCCCCGTGTCAGCACTAGTCACAGTAAGGACTCAGTAACTCAAACAGAGCTCCCCTGTAGCACGGTCAGATCTGGGCAAACAGAGAGGCTCAGAGCTTGTGGTCCATTCCTGGGCCTAGCCGTGCAGTTTGCACATCAGCAAATAGCAACCTGGCTTCTCTTAGGTTTCCTCAGTGAAAGATGTGATCTAACCATACAATAAATAAGCAAATTTAAATCTTTGTGTCAGCACTAACAATGTCTAAGCAGCTGAAAAAAGATGAGCTTGGCAGATTAGGAAAAATACAAAAAACAAACCCACATCAACAGCCTGCTAAAAGCCACAGAAGCGGAAACAAGAGTGTTGAACAACCTGGGTGCCAGGCCTCCTCCAGGCTCTCCCTCAGCTCCAAACCCAGCACCCGACACTGCAGGGAATGGAGGCTGGGCTGGTGAAGCTGCAATTAAAGGCGTGTACTGCATTGCTGTCAGCTGTTATTATTCATTTGGTTGCTGTTTTAGGCTCAAAATCAGATCTGCTTTGCGCTGACAAGAATAATATTTATGAGTCACAAGATGACCCTGTGCGCTAGGAGCCTACTGTTGCCGAGCCACGCTGCTTCAGGAGCACATGCACAGTAACCAGCTGGCTAGAGACAAGGCAGCATTGTCCTCTCCACATCCATAACTTCAGTATCTTCAGCATCAAAACAGTCAAGACTAAAGAACCTAAAAAGCTACTTATACTCTCACTTTGTACATCTTCCTTAACACCACTCATTAACAGAGCAAGACAATTGCTACAGTAATACCGACAGGGATGTGAAATACTTTGTGTACTAAATACTTCCTACACTCTCTGTAGTATTTTTGGTATGATATGGTTAAAGGATATTATTGTTTTATTTGGAATGAGTAATAAAAATTGATGAGACATTTGTTTACATAACTTTTTTTTTGCTGCCCTCTACCTTGTGTTACAATAACAACTGCTGGTTTCTTATTTTTGCCTCTATTATGTTTGTATATTTTTGCATTATCCTAAGCAACATGTATTTGATGTGGCTATAAAAAGATTGAGCCATGCTGTGTCACAACAGAATTTTCTTTTAACTGTAAAAAAATAAAATATTTTTGTATTTCAAGCTGTCTAAAAATAATGTGTCTAAAAATAAAGCACTAAAAACAGGGATCAGAAGAGACTGTATATTCTGCCCCTGAGAAAGAGCACTGTTTCTCTCTCCATTAGAACTGTCTTAACTACAACAATCTACATGCCACAAATGATCATTCTTGGTTCCCACAAGGGGAAAAATTGCCATCCTGAATCTCTGACAGACTTTTTCATTAGCAAACATCAATCCTTCACCACAGTGCCAAGGGACTCTCAGCCTCGATGAGGGAGTAAGAGTGTCAAATGATCACAAGCACGGATCTTTTCCTTCCTTTTTCAGCTATGACAGAGCACTTTTGCATAAAATCCTTGTAGTTCTGGACATGCATGTCCATCTACTCAGATCAGTATTACTAATACAATACTAAATGATACACAGCCATCATCTTAACCAAAGATGTCACAAAACTAAAAAAGCTGCACACCATTTACTCTGCGCCTGACATCAATACTCCTACCAATGGAGGCATATCACTAGTCTCATACATGCACAATTTGCACCAGTTTTTCCACCTAACAAGAAAAAAAGAAACATTTTTTTGCTATGATATCATCCATCAAAATAGCAAACTTTTATAACCCACTTAGAGGAATCTTTCACATATTTCTATGAAGTGAGTCTGCTGTTCTCAGTAGAGAATGCTGCAGAAATACTTAACGTGAATTTTGGTCCTCAGCTGGGATAATCAAAACTGAGAAGCCATAGTAGACAGAAGTGCTCCAAAACAGCTCTTGTACATCTAATGTTAGAAAAAATAAAGATATTTCCTGCAGTGAAGTGACCATATTTCAGAAAGGAAATTAAAGGAAGACAGCAGAAGCAGCTAGATGGACAAACATAAAAGGCAAATTATTCAAATTTAACATGAGGAAAATATTAAGGGAGACAAAAAGCAGTGCTTTAAGATTTGGGGAAATAGCAAAGCAAAAACATTGAGTATTTAGCAGCAGGATAGACATTTTATACAGAACACTGAAAATAACGAAAATGTATTGCAGAATGGAAACTACTAGCAGGTCAATATCCCAAAAACAACAGCTAGGGAAATAAAATACTCAGAAAAAATTCCTGGGGGAAAAGTTGTCAGCTCTTACTCTTTGCTCTTGGACAGGGGTGGATTCAGCCCAGTGTGACTAGAAGGACTGACTCCAGACATGGTTACAGGCTGCAGGAGACCCCAGCTTCCCAAACACTTGCTCCCACCAGCTCCTCTGTGTGGGTGCTGCCTGCCCCAATAGGGCCTGGCCCTGGGGCAGCTCCACACCATCACCTCCTGCCTGGGGCTCTGGAGCTAGGCTCAACCTCCCAGCAGCCAACACCAGCGAAGCCAGGGCAGGCAGGAGGGGAAGAAACAGAACCTAGAGCCTGCTTACCTGAATAGCAAATACATACTTGTAACACAATACAAGCCCTGGGAATGTGAGACATCTACAGGGTATATACATTATGCTCATTTTCATGAGTCAGAAAAGACATCAGCATTCTTGTAATATAAATAACAGAACATTACCAAAATAAAAGTTACTTTTGTGTTTGACTGCAAGGATCGTGCACTGCATCAGTATTAATTTACACTAATATTTTTCAAAGGCTATTTTTAAAAAGGCACAGCTACCCGACAGAACACAATAAGGATGGGAATGAGCTCACAAGCAGATCATGCTAATGTGCATAAGTTTTTGACACAACTTAAGAGACAGTGGGCAGATACCAGAAGGTATTTAATGAACTGTAAATTCATGTTTGCTTACCCCACAGCTTTTTGGATGGCTGTGGCCTAATGTTCCAATAAATAATCTTCAAGGAAATGCAATACTGTTAACTACTTAATATGGTTGACTTGCTCTTAGAAATTAACTGCCTTAATTGACTTACTGAGCAGCCTTCAAAGCTGTTCTAAGCTTGACTTGTTCCTTGTGGGATGAGTAGCAAAATTTCCAGTGACTATGGTAGATTAAGGATAGCCTTGCAACAGCAACATGTACTGAATAAGTATATATATACACACACACACCCCCCATTCCAGTCTTTTCATTGAGCAGCATCCATGCACACTAACTCTTGATCTGTAAATTGTATATACAGTTTGCATCTGTATATACTTACTGTGCAAGGTAAGGAAAAGCAATTACAACAAAAAAGTTTCACCTTGGCTGTGTCAGTCCTTAATGTACAATAAAGCTTTTGTATCTGTCACTCTTCCCCATTATAAACAGGTTTCGAAGGGGTTTGTGCAATCATACATCTTACATGCACTACTACGAAATACAGTACATTTTAACTTACATCACAGTTCCATAGAGTATTAAAATTCATTTTGACATCTGATACAATATAGGGGCATATATGTGTATGTCAACTTTTTCTTCCCTTCTTCACCATCATTAGAAAAAAAGAATGGGTGCTGGTTCCTCACCCTGGTATCTCTCTGGAAAAGAGATACTCCTGAGATTATTTGCATACCACCTCCCCCAAAATGCTACATAGCAACTGGGACCTCAGAGGCCAAAGATCACAAGATTTTCCACAGCTGCAATGCCCCCAAAGTCTCCTCCACCCCTTCGGGAACAAGAACATTTTTTTTTTCTTCTTCCTTTTTTTTGGCTTTGGTTTGCTTTTTAAAACAACAGAAAACAATTTGTCTATAATGAATTTATTCTGATTCTTCTGTGTGTGACATTTACAAAAAAATATTATTATAGTCTTTAATTGGAAAACATAGTTTCAACACTCAATCAGTACATTCAGACAAAATGCCACTGCCTCTCCTATAGCATCAGACTGAAAATATTTTTCCTTGAACATCCTGAAACTAAGTAAGAAACTGAAGTCAACTGGGAGCTTACTATCTAGTTTCCAGAGAGAGGAATCTCAGAACAGCCTCAAAAGCTCTGTGCATGGACCAGCATCACACATACACAGTACTAGAAGTCAGCATTTTGATGCTGCGTGGTACAAATTATATTGGTGCCAGCTGAAGTTTCTGAAGAAACTAAATACAAGTGGCATATTTCAATAATGCCATCCCAGCCATGTCCTGTTCTAGTTGTTGTCAGTACTCTCATCTTCCAGCTTTTGGAACCTCAGCCTTACCACTAAGCCATGCTCACAGGCCACAATCACCCCACTGAATTCCTTTCTGCTCAGTCACTGCTCTCTTTGTATGTCTGCTCACAAACAGCAGTTGGAAGTCACTCTTCCCTTCCGCACTTCTACTGACCCTTTTGTTTCATGGTAAAATTAAGTAATTTGTTTTCTCATGAAACTGATACTGCTAAGACATTAACCTGAGAGTTTAAGGCCAAAGTCTGTCGCTAGCAGTACCCCTGATTGATGATTCTGGGACAGAGGGTTTTATTGGAAAATGACTTCTCTGTGCAGTCTGACAACTCTTGGAACCTCCAACTACACATTTACAATGCCATTCAGGAATGGTTGTTCCCATCAACCAACTAAGGGCACATCGATTCTGCAGTTCACCAAGCTACCTTGTAAAAGCAGTTTTATGGCTGGTTAGCCCAGACTCTCCACATATAACCTCCCTGTATCATACTGCTCTGTTTTCCACCAAGATACAGAGTTCTTAACAAGAGGATGGCTACAGCCATCTCCTCAGATCTAATCACCTGGCATACAAGTGTGCACAACCAGTAGATAACTGCTATCACTCACTCCTTTGGGCATCAGAGGATTTGCCTTCGCTATCTCTCTAATGCATACAAAATTGCTGCACAGGAAAAAAAAAAAAGCCCAGTAGTCTTAAACAGAATTATACAATTTTTCTTTGTTATCTACACAAGAGGACCAAATACTTGCTACTATGCCTTTGTGAAAGACCTGGTGCCTGACTGGATTTTAATACTACCTGTTCCTTCTGTCATGGTTTCCTTTGCTGTGCATTCCGTGCATTCCTCCCACAAAAGATTACTGGATTCAAATGTATCAGCAAATATCAAGCAAAGAAAAATAACTATTTTGACCTCATTTTCAGATACAGGTTTTGCTTATTTCTACCTATGCAAAATAGAAAGTGAAGAGGATAGCAATATTTCTGAATTAATTATTTTGTATTTCGATATCAATGATATTGAAGGATGAAAGTATAAATCAATATATTTTTGCGAGTATTAAAGATGCTGAAATCATTATAGTATTTGTAGTATTTCCAGGGAATAAAACTGCTCCTGTTAAAACACTACTTAGTTACTACTCCTTCGTAACCAAAGGGTATCAGTTACAACAAATCCACTGTTTGCATCTACCGAATCAATTTCCAGTTATGTCACTAGCACATCCAAATGACTGAAAATATCTCATTCTCAACTACAAATGTTTACATACCAATTCAATGTTTCGATTATAAGCAGGAAGATACTATACTCCATTAACTTAATAATGCACAACCTATGGAGACACTCTTACTTGCTTATCAACCTACTTTTTTTTTCATCTGTTTAGCACACATTCCTAAGACCTCTTGATACAAATGAATTTAATTCAAATGTGATGCATTAATACGCACCAGCAATAATAAGGAATATTATGTTCTATACATAAAACTGTATTATTTTCTTCTCAATAAATTATTGAACAACTACAGTTTTGTTGGGGATATCTGTCCTCCTCTTGCCAATTACTAATAGAACGTGAGTAAGAATTCAACAGGTTGGGCAGATCATAGAAATCAGCATGGACCTTAGTTTATAAGAATATAAAACTGGATGTTTTTACGCCAACAGCTTCATCTAGGTAAGTAACACTATGTAGCAATTCTGGAAAAATTGAAAGATTGATTTATAAAACGAGCACATTAGCTAAGTCATCCCCCTGAATCAAATCCGAATTTAAAATAATTTTGAAAAACTACAGTTGAGTCTCTTTTGGTTTCTTTTTTTTTTTTCCTTTTAGGTATAAATACAGATGTTTTCTTAACTTATTTACAAACTAGAAGGAATATAAACTTTAGGTGGAGACTGTCATGCAGTCACATGCCCGTGGTAGTTCAGGCTAAACAAAAACACTTCATTGTAATAGGCACAATAAAACAGCAAAAGCTGCAACGCAGCAGATAACTGTAGCCAAGATTGGTTTTTCAACAGTATGTACCAAAAAGGCACCTTAGTGCTGACACCACAAAATTTTATTAGTGTAATGCACTGTTCTTAAAAGTTACAACACTAAATGTTACAACATTTAACCACTCAGATGCCAAAAACAAGACATGAAGTCAACCGCTCATTTCTTAACACAGGCACTGGAATGATCATCGGTTTCAAATTAATCTGGTTTTGAGATATTTGCTTTGATCTTCCCAACTGTTGTAACTGGGACCTGCCCTCCTCCTATATGCAATGTTGTTTCAACTGGGATGAGCAGGGCAGTACAAAATAATCACTGCTGTGTTGTACCAGTGTGGTGACCCTGGTGACAGAAGTCCTGCTTGCAGAATTTCAAGGTATACTGCTAGGTTTATCTGGTATTTTCCCAATTGGGTGGCTTCAAGAACACCTAACTTCCACGTTGGATTACTGAGTTGCATAATCTGTCCTTTGTGTTCAGATACAGAGCTCAGGTGACTTTATTTCTATACAGGTCACTGTACTGGGGGGACCACCTAAAAAAGGCAAGCCCTAGGAACTGCAGTTTAGCACCGCTGGTCAGCTGTGGCATTGGGAGGTAGAATATGCAGTGAAGGGCTGAAAAGCTTTTATTGCTCACTCAGGGAGAAGCAGGGGTGCTCCCTCCACACCAATATCCCTGTTTCAGATGTGAGCTGTCAACTCCCTCTCACTGGTGACCATGGCTGGAGGAGCCTGATTAGGAGGCCAGAAGAAGCTCCACAGTGGGGGAGATTCTAATGTAAAAATTGCTTTCTATGTTTATTTTAATTTCACATAGTGCTGAGTAAAGAGTAAAAGCTCCAGGACTGCAACAGCTTCCTGTTTACCTCTGCAGTACTGACTCAGAGCAATAGAGAAAGGTTCAGGGAATGGTGCTCACTCATCTACAATGAAGTTGACACCTGGGTGGTATGACAGATGTAGCTTACCCACAAATTCCTTCTTATCTTTCATGTTTTGTTATTCATGTAAAAAAATCATATTTGACTCTGGATGAGGTAGTAGAGAGACTATTTGATACCTTTATTAAAAGTTTAACACTTTACAAGAATCCAGCCTTAATATTTATTTCAGTGGATGCAGACACAAATGCTTCCTTGTGTAATTATCACATAAATACAAACCAGAATTCCTTTGAGAATTCCATCTCAGGAATTAAATGACATGTGTTTCTGATGGAACAAGTTGGCAAGTTCACATCAACTGCCAAAAAGTTTCTATTAATCAAAAAGCAACACCTTGGGAAAAGCAGTGTACAGTAGACCTGACAAATCTCATGCACTGTGGAGGAGACTCAGATACTACTTCACTTTCTCAGCTGTACATTCATCTCTGGCCTGATCTGCAAAGCGCTTACTATCTGCTTCTAGCGTAGGGCTTGAGGGTGGCTACACAAGTATGCCATAGCTTAGGAGCACGTGTTTTCTAGAGCTGACAGGAGACCCACCAGAAAGCAAGTTCCCTTGCCAGTTTGACAGCACAATTCCTCCACTCATCTTAAAACCCAACACACAAAACTCTGCAGACCACGCCAGGTTTTCAGTTATGCATATAAAGACCAAACCTAAACATCCAAGGCTAAAGAGATCTTTCTTCTGCAACATACATGGTGACAGCAGGAAAAGTCTAAGCTACTCAAAATAAAGATACAACAGTGGGAACTTAGTCACCGGATAATGAAAGTGCTTAATAGTGAGGGGACAGTTTCATGCACAGGTTCATTCATCCTTGTCAGGGCTTGATGTTTATCAACTCATTTAATGAAAGCTAGTTTTCCTTACTTGGGTTTTATTACAGTATCTTCCTAGTCAATATGAAGAGAATGCTGTTCTTATTTAGAATAATTTCTGTAATGATGCAGTATGATGCTGCATTGCCTTTCCCCTTCATTTTCCATTTCTATGTCTGACCCTGGCGCTCTGACAGAAATTTATTAACATTTTATCTGTTGAAGACACCTTATTTAACTAAAGGTTTTTTCATTTGAATACTTAAGTATTATGTTTCTGTACCCCTATCAACTTGTAGATCTCATTTAAGTCTTTCAAGAACTTCTCCATTAGATAACTTCAAACATGATTAATGCAGCTACTTGTTTGAATTCCTTAACAGTGAAACAGTTTAGCATCTTATCTCCAAACCATAAGGCTAGCTTGCTTTTATCATCTTAAGCAAAATGCTAAACTTCATTATGAAAACTCAGAACAGGTGAAATTCAAGCAAAAACCAAAATTTGGGGAGAGGTGGTGGGAATTGAGGAAAAAACCTTAAGTTTCAGATTTTAAACTGTGGCTGAAGACTTCGGCTTGCAGGGCTTCAACACAAAACCACATTAAACTTAAATTCTTGTGATGTACCTTGCTTTCAGCTTCTGGGCTCACTCAAACTCTGAGCTCCTGAGCCACAGAATGGTTTGGGTTGGAAGGGACCTCAAAGGTTATCTAGTTGTTCTGCTACCAAAGAAAGATAGATGTGCGGCAACAAAGACACTGCCATCATCTGCAGATCACAACTACTGCCCTTTCTTTATTACCACATATTTGGTGTTTTACCTATATCATGACAATATGATTATGTGAGATTCTTAAGACAAACAAGAATTTAAGTCAATGCCATAAACTTCTAGAGCATTGACCTGTGATGTCTGCACACACATAAGATGTCACAGCACTGGTGCAGTACATATTTCTACATTTATATAACTATTTTCATAAAAATCTATTTTCTTCCTTTAAAAAAAATGATAGTAACTTACAGACAAGTTCTTTCAAGCAATTTCAAATGAGATTTTTTATTCTATGTAATTCCAATTTCTTGCGACTAGTATCGGTTACCAAATTTGATAATTATTTACTGAAAACTAAGCCATTCCTTGATACTACCATGAATCATCACTCTAGCAGTCTGAAGAAGTCAGTGCTCAGAAAGCTTAAGGACAAACATCACACTAACCTCTGCGAATAAACCTAACAAAACACACCAGCATAAATGATTTTGTAGTCAAGCTGCTTGTACCTGGCCATACCATCCACACAAACCCGAAAATAAAGGGCCCTTACAAAAAAGAAAAAGCCAGGTTGGAAACAAACTTAAAGTGTGTTGGAATATTTTTCCATGGAAATAAAAAAATAATCCAGGAATGGGAAAGATTCAGGCAGCTCTCATAATGCAATGTTGAGGCTCAGCATAGCACCAGTCTATACATAAACATAGCTAAGACTTTGTCAAAATAATTCTGCCTAAACATTATTAACCAGAGGATAATTGTGAATAAAGGAATGTGGCAAGTCTTTTTTTTAATCAGTTCCTTGAGGCTTTTCTGGTGCCATAAACAATGAGTAAACAAAGTTCAGCATACTGAAACTGAGGCTTTCACAGACAAAATACTTCTAATTATGAACACATAATTAAAAGATAACAAAACACCATAAAATACGCAGGTATCTGCTAACCTATTCTGCCAGTTTTATTTATGTCTAGCTAGGTTTTGTTGAAAAGAAAACCATTATCCCCTTGCTTCTGCAAAAAGTATCTAGGCCAATTACAACTGATTGTCCCTGTAGGACTGTAAAGAAATACAATTCCAAGGCAGCCTATCCATTCTTACAGATACTATCCTTTTCTTAATTTTTTTTTTAAAGGAGGATATAATCCACACATCTTACGGTTTCAGCTAGTCTTCAGAAATGTGTAGACAAGGAACAAAACTTAAGTTAGATTCCATCTAATCTGCCACACTGAAATGAAGGATATTTGTTTCACTGCTTATGGAATTAGAGCTTCAAACATCCTCCAAGGTAACCCTTCATAAACACACAGAAAATGTCAACAAAACTAAGTCCAATAAGATAAAATCCAACAAGACCAGAGTAACTCATTATACAAACAGATAGTAACTTTTTTAACAAGCAAGGTGTGACAGCTGCCAGCAACCGAACAAAACTGCAAGTCTCTGCTATTTTGCTATTGAGAATACAATTTTTAGTATTTCAGTCACTCCATTGTTAATACATCCAGATGACAAAAGCTATTAGAGTCACTTATGTTAATTAAGTGCAAATGAGGTGGGATTTGAAGCTATAAGGTTGGTGATTTAACAATGTAGGTTTGGGATTCACACTCCCACTCACAAAACCACCATTGATGCCATTACATGCTTGGATTTAAGTACAGTAACTGAGAAAAGCTTGTTTTCTACAAGGTTCCTTTAACATGCACAGTTCTATGTATCATCTAGTGAAGCAATAGTGGAAAAATACATCACACATCAAGCATGTGATCGTTAACCATCCCAGCCCTCTGCCTGTGCCTTTTTCTTTCCCCTACAAAATGTTAATCTGAGCAACTGTATGAAAAACTACGCTGTGCAGCTAAGCATGCCTCACCCAGTTAGTGAAAGCACCTTTTAAAATCTGTAAATTAAAGAATTAGACCATTAGATATGCAGATATGCTTCTGCATACTCCTTGTGCAATGTCTGACTGCCAGAATAATTTTGTTTCCACTGAAACACAGCAAGAAGGAACAGGAGGCAGCCTGCAGCTGTCTTGTTTTGGAGTTTGCTCCTGTCAAATCACGATGATTAGCAAAGCTTGATCTACATAATGCTTGCATGGGAGACTATTGGGTAAAGTTCAAGTCTCTAAAGAGAGCAAGACTAGTGATCAGGCACTGATGAGTCAGTAAGGGCCCACAGATTCAGCAGAAGGGCTTATCAAAAGGGACAAAACCTTTCAAATAAAGCATGAAAGAAGTATCAGGTTTTTGAAAATCACACTGGAAGTCTGTAGGAGCTGAGCAAGCCCTTTGGGATCTGCAGCTGAAAACAGAGGACCTCTGTAAAGGCTTGCTGAAAGTTAAAGATGTAGAAGGGAAAGCTTGTGGAAGACAACCGCAGAAGCCAAGAGGTAAGACCACAGAGTCAGGCAGAGTATTTCAAAATCACATGGCTGATCAATGGGAATGACAAGCACAGGGTTCTTACACAAGGTAGAATCAAAGATGTTAGACTGAACCAGTTTCATCAGCAGTATTGAAGGCTTATAAACAGATGGAAAGGGTACTAAGGTAGTACTGAAGGAGCAGAATTTCACATCAAAATTGTAAGCAGCCTGCCTAGATCAGACTAGGCTCCCACCATCTCGCCTGGATCAGACTAGGCTCCCACCACCTTGCCAAACCAGACCATTCCACAATTCCCTCTTATATTTATTCTCCTTATTCTCTTTCCTATTTGAGAAAGTAGGATCGGTCACTCAGTCTATTGCAGACCAAGTTAGACTTTCACCACAGAGGGTGTAATACAGTTTGGATACATCGTCAAAATCAGCAGACAATTCCAGCTCTCTCACACACTGTAGATTATTTAGGCTCCTGGGAGAGCTCTACAATACAGAGACCATGGGCAGCTGTTAGGAATATATCCCTTAGATACAATCCCCAGTACTTCCTTACTAAAATAACACCAAAACAAAACAACATCAACAGAGTAATCACAGAGGCTGTGCACAGCTTTGGTACTTCAGTGAGACTCTTGCACACTCACACAAGAGACCGGAAGACAGGAACAGGAATAAAGGGGAAAATAGTATGTTTTATTACAGCTACAGTATCAAATAGAATGACAAAGTACTCCCCACCTGCCAGTTCTAATACTTGTATGTCCTGACTTACCCTAACTGACCTAAAAAACCTCTAAAAAACAGTAGTTGTAGTTCTTGAGTATATTCTCGTCTCCAAAAATACCAAGAATGAAAAATCAGTGATGAGGCATCTTATTGAGGTATCATGCCAAAAAAAGTGGGCTCATTTAAATGAGGTAGACTTCTACCCACCTCAAGAGTTTCAATTGGTCAAGAACAATTGCAAAACAAGCCCTAAAAGGACACATTTAGCTACAGAATATAAAAATGATTCTTCATTGTTCACTGTATCCTGTTACCAGCTCAAACATAATTTTAGCTACTGATTTGGTGCTTTTCTTGTTTTAGCAATCAGATGATATTAACTTCCCCTTTGTTTTCTCTTTTCCTGTTTGTACACCTGCACCCTCAATGAGCAAACAGCAACAGGATTAGTATTTTATAGTTAGACTACTACTCTACATCTGTAAAGAGAAGAATGGCAAAATACTTTTAAAGCCCCGGGGTAAAAAAAACCCAGCCAAACAAAAAACAACAAGCCAATAACCTTGACTTCTAACTTTAAAGATCTAATAGTAGTCCCTCCAGGTAAATAATTTTTAAATAAAAATGGATATTCTTCAAAAATACTGTCTGCTTCACGATCACAGCTACCTCACAAGAGGTAGTAAACATCCCAAATACTGACTCTCCAGCTACATATTTTGAAGTGTAGACTAGGAAGAACTCCCCAAAGTTTTACATGCATTCTAGAATAGTAGAATGTTATCACTGATATCTTCGATTGAAGTCTCTTCCCCTCTTCCCCCCCCCCCCAAGTTTTCTTGAGTATCAGAGATTCAGTACAAACTACAATAGGTAGCTCACAATCAAAATGATGGGAACAGTTCAACTTGGCTTTGTACCGCACAGCCCCAGCTCTAGTCACACTCACCACAAAACAAAATCCCACTACATAGCAGGAGGATAAGCCTAACTGCTCACCCAATTTTAAATGTATTCTGGTCTGAGAACAGACCCACAGACTGGACAAGTCAAGTAAAAAAGTTACCAAATTATCTCTGGTACAAAAATGCCTCAGACTGTATCATTAAGAAATTATCTGAAGAAAAGAAAACCTGATTTCAGTAGGTGACCACTCTTGAGGTGTCAGACTAAATAGCTACTCATAACTAATTCATTAATTGTGGTAACACCATGCTTCTCTATTACATTCAAACTGCTACCTTCAGAACAGATTCACCAGAACACCCTTAGTGATGGCAAAATGTTTATGAAGTGTCTGCCTACACACTAAAGGTACAGGCTGTACTGTCAGTATGGTCCAATTATACTTGCTTCAGTTTTTCACACAGTTAAGATTGTTTTCAAAATGAACAGCTCTTTCCCACAAAAGCAGCTTTCCACAAAATAAACTTTCAGGACTATAAGAAAAGTTGTTTAAGTCTGTAAACTTATCCTCTGACATTGAAACGGGAATTTAGAATTTTGTATTGTGTTCTGCTCATCTGGGTGGATTTCAGACATTCCTTTCTTATCCAGAATTGAAAGGTCTTTAGTTCCATCAAGACTGTAACCATAATGGCTTAATTTGGGCAGTCTGACACATGCAGCTGAAATTATATTTAGTCTGAGTTTAAGTACAGATTGCAGTACTTAAGAACAAGAAGAGGTCAAGCTCAGGACTCCTAAACTAACCATCAAAATCTGCTATCACAGAATTAATTTGTACTTTTACTGGTGAACTGGATGCAAGTAGGTAAGGCAGTTAGCTATTTCAGCAGGATGTAGGGAGTGCACTTCTAGTGATTACAATGCTTTTCTGAAGTACACTGTATTTGCTTCTTTCTCAATATAGCTTTATTAGTGACTGTTTAAGAAACCAGGTTTAGGGCTTGAGGTTGCCCCTCACCCCAAATCTGTCCCAGGAATACAGAATGTAACATGAGGCCAGACAAAGTACAGGTGCCAAGGGAAAAAAAAACATAAGGTGCAAGTTAGGAGGTGCAACTGACATTGCTGTTCTAATTATTCTTTCCTCTTCCACTACCAGCAATTAAAAGCTGTGTTCATTTCCCTAAAAATACTTTGTAACTTCCACTAATTCAAATTCCTTGTAATTTAAAATACACCACTGCTAACATATAGACCAATGGAAGCTCTGCTGTAGAACCAGGACCTGTAACTATGTAAAGACAAGCTTTTAATATTGTGAAGATGCAGGTCCACTTACCTTAATCCACCCCATTAGTGCCACCTAACCGCTTAACACCACTACAACTTCACGTAGAAAACACTGTACACAGCTACAAGGAAAACAGATCCGATGTGACCCTGCCAAGATTAACCCATGATTTGAGGAAGGTTAGATTGTCCAATAACACTGCATCACCCCTCTCTTAGCAAAGGAGGATGTTCATTTTGTCTAGAACCATACCAAACATGGGACTAAGTAGCCACTGTTCTGTTTCCTCTCAAGTGTTCCTAGAATGAATCAAGAATAAAAACACAAAGTAAACTACAGGAAGAAACCACTGCTGGTCATGAACTTATTCTGCATATTGAGATCAGGCCTCTGTGGACTGGGTGTGCTGGTATTTCAGGCATTAAGAGCTCTCGAACCAGAATTCCTATTTACCACCAGATAAGTTTTAAAGAGAGTACTCATGGGAACCACTTCAAGACTTCTGGAGAAGTCATCTGGGTAACCGACACTAGAAACCGGTAATTTTTAATAACCAATTTTTAATAACCAAACTGTCAGTTAACAACAGTACTATCTACATGAAATAATTAATCCATTCTCTGCTACTGCATGCAATCGAAGTTTAACAATTTTGTAGTCTCACAAGACTCATGCACTGTGTTAAACATATTCCTGATACTGAGGCCGAGGGCAGTGGAGACTGTACTAAGTTCTGTAGGCAATACATCTTCTGTGTGTTTGAAGTCAGCTTTAAAGCCGGAACAGATTATTCTTCGTTATTGTATGTACTTTTTAAAATCACAACAGAACCCATTTCAGCTGCATCAAATGCAAGTTTTGTTAACCACATAGCATCATATATGCTGATTTGTTATTTAAAACAAAAATCAAACTGGGCAAATTTGCATTTTCTGCAGCACATTGGATCTAGTCCTTTATTGCCATGCAGATATACATTATTACATAGTGCTGTAAGACAAGAGTGACAGTTATAAACAAATATCTAAGGTGCTTAAGAAACCAGACTTCATTGCTAGAAACAGGTACTCAACATATACCTCAAGTTCCACATACTGGATACTCAGGCACTGCCAAGTCCTCCTTCACTTGGTTAGGTACATTTCCAATCTGACTTGCTCAGCTGAAGACCTATCCTTATCCTCTCATCTGAAAATGAACACGCCTTCAACTCTGTGGTTACAACCCAACACTGAAACAAAAACACAAGTGAAACACAGCAAAACAGCAGCAGCAGTGGCCTCTCCTGCAATGAAGTCATTGTCAACAAATAGCATAGCCTGTAGAAGTTACTGCAGCTCCAACTTTAAGAGTGAAGTCTATTTGCTGATAGTCTATTCCTATAACCTAGGACCACCAACAGAATAGGACGTGGGTCCTTACACGGTTCTGGAAACATTGTTCCTGTAGGGACTTTACCTTCAACCACTGGCAAGTGGAATGTGGCTGGCCATTGAATATGAACCCTGAGGGACCTGCCGAGTCTCATCACTTAGCTGGAAGAAAAACGTTCCTCCTGCCAGAAGCATTGACTAGCGTGACTAGTAGATATGGGCTTTAAACATCTGTAATTAGGAACTCTTGGCTACCCGATGAAGAAGCAGGAAGAGATGCATTGCAAAGCCAACAGCCACTGGGTATCTTTACGCATTTTTATCCCTTTTACCACAGACATAGCATTAAGTTTAAGCTACTACTCTGTAGCAGTAGGGCTATACTTCCCATTTCACCAGGACAAATCAGCTCCAAAAAGTCACCTTATTCCAGTCTCTTCAAGTTACATAAAGAACAGCCCTCAAAAACTGAAAGGATCCAAATTGTCCTACCCTCAGAAGTTATTCTGACTTCTACAATGCAAAGACCAGAATGCCTTTGTAGGAATGTTTGGTTTGCTGAATCTAGCAATTATTGACCAATATAGTAGTTTCCAGCATATATTTAAAGTTGAGGGGAAGCACTGAAAAAGGCTTTGGAGACTACCAAAAATACAGCATCAAGTCCTGGAAACATGACTGTGCATAAGGCAGTTTTTAAATGAAGGGGAAAATGTAGCTGAAGTAATTCTGTTCTTAGTGGGACTGATGTATTTTAATTGGTAAAGTCAAATACTTGTTTTCATGGATTAAAGCAGTTCAGAATTCATGAACTAATCAAGTTTACACAAGAACAATGTCAGCAGGATACCATTTGGTATAGAAGCCATATGTAATAAAATCATGCTTTGCAATGTATCAAAATTTTTAATTCAAATTATGGTAGGAAAGATATCAGAAGTTTCCTGACAGGAGTACTGTGTTAGACTAACTTGCTTCCATAAAAACAGTACTACCAAGAATCAACAAAAGTTATAGAATTAAATATGATACATGGATTCCCGTGACTAATTAGTTTTTTCCCTAGATGATTGCATCACTAGTTCCTTAAAAAACAATCTATATTTAGATAGCAATTTAAGTGTCAAAACCAAGACAAAATCCATCTTTCATTTGCCTTACCATAAGATACTGTAGAATTATTTATTAATTCAAATTATTTAGACAGCTAGTACACCTCTGTGCTCAGAAAGCAAGGATGGGTGGTTTTGTAGCTTTATATCCTTTCTGGAACCAGCCTCACCAAATTTGAAATCCCAATTTAAGCATAGTTGTACAGCAAGTATGACTGTTTTCAATTACTGTTATAACTACTTTTGCACATTTTCCTTTCTTTAGGTATGTACTGAATACAGTTAGGGAAAACAACAGGAAAACAAATCCTTTCATGACTGATAAACAGACAAATCAAATTCTTCTCAAATACTAAAAAAAACACTCAAAAGTATGTACTTGCTTTTGAGTATCATTAAATGACCTTTAAGACTGCTCTCACTTAGCAAATTATGTATTTTCCAGTTCATATACCAAAGCATCTGCAATAAGGTAGTCCAAAACTCAAGTGATCAAAAGCTGTTCAGTACATGCCAGAAGAACTACAACACAGCTAACAGAATACTAATGCTCTACACATACATGTTTACAATATCTAGGTAAACTTTCATCCTTGGAATCTTCCCACTAACCCCCCAGACCAGTAGTACTTTCACACCGAAAGAGCCACCCGAGCCTACAGGGGCTGTAACCCAAAGAACTTCAAATGTGTTGGCAACATTTGTTAAAAGAAATTTAAATACACTTTGTATCAAGACACTTCATTACAAAGTTGGGAATAACATAGGGTTAAAAGTTACTGCAAAAGCAAATTTGGAAGCACTTAGGCATTTGTGCAGACTTGCATCCTTCAAGGCAGGAAAAAAAAAAAAAACAACAAAAAAAACCCTAGATGAGACAAATTCTTGACTACTGCTTGGCACTGCAAATGTATTAATGACAAGAGGTCCCCAACTTCCACCTTTCTGTATTTCTGCTATCGGCAATATAAAACATAAATCACTGCAAAAAACACCGCATGCACTAGTAAATTGCCTAGAATGTAAAGCCTCACAAATGCTACGGAATGTCAGATTGAAAACAGAAGACTGTCCTAGGTGCAGGATCAAACATCTGGCAGCATATTATTTCATAAGCCACAAGCAGGAAAAATTTTAAATCCTGAGTGTTAAGAACATTTGACTTGTTTTATAAAGGATATCAGGCTGCATTGTTCAGACTTGAATATGACTTCAACACTTAAATTAGACAAGGCTGACCAAGGACTGGTTACAGACTCAGGCTCAGCTGATGAAGGTGATTCAGTGAGTGGTTCTGAGCTGGCAAGGAAAAAACTCCTCACACTTCCTGTACAGGGACAAGTGCAGCTAGTCACTACAACACTGCTAGTCCCATTTGAAGGATGGCAACAAAACTCTCTCATTTAGACTTCAGATTGCTGAACAAAGCATCAAAATAGCTTCTAGAAGCACATGCTTTTGCACAAACTATTTATGTTCCTTTTTTGATGAAGTAGGCTAAAGAAAGATCTCTCATCATCCCACCCCAAGAGTACAAAGCAGTGGCCTGTTGCATTTTCCCCTGACAGCTAGAAGTGGCTTTCACAAGACACTTTTGGCAGCTGAAGAATCACCCAGATGACAGGAAAGAGCACCACACCTGTTTTATAGTCCTTTTCACACTTCCAGAATGGCATTGATCATGAAGCATCCTCAAGATGTGCTAACACCTGGCTTTAACATTAAAGTTCACATTTAGTTGTTGAATTTAGTAAGTTATGTTAGCAATTCTTTGTACTTAAAAGCACCTTAAGTTTGCTTCCCCATATGCATCACTTCTGATGATCACCGACTCATGCTTCGATTATCAATACTGCTTTCCTTGACAGCTCTCCCACTGGCTCTGTTTAAAAAAGCATTTTCACTTACAAATAAAGAAAAAAATGAATTCAGAATTTTTTTTTTAAATACACTTTACAGTTTATGAACCCAAACCACCAATGCCAATTAAAGCTGCTGTGTCTTTGGAAGAAGATCCTTGACCACACTTCCCTTCCTAGGGTATTTGTATTAAATAACCTAGAGCCTATATGTACTTGCTGTTGCAGATCAAGCAGTCAAACTCCACAGCCATTTACACATTTGTATGAAGCACATTTAATGAAACATGCAGAAAACACCCATAAGGTTCAGTGGATGGAAATGCTTTAGACTAAGAAACCTTCTCCTACCACAGTAATGACTTAGTCAGAGAAAACTGATCCCACGCACTGCCAGGACATGACTGCACACCTGGCCTCACCAAAAGGTATTTGCATTTTCAAGAGGTGAGGGTAGGAGAAGGGAGAAAATCAGTAGGTGTTGGATAGAAAAGCTAGAAGGTGATGATGAGTCAGGAGATGAGCGATAGCCGTACTTCCTGGGCTGGGCAGGACAGTGATCAGTATCTCAGGAACATGGGGGAAGGGAGCAGGAGATTGGAAAGACTGAATTGAGCCCAGGAAGGTCTGGCTAAAACACAGCTCCCCACACCCAAGCTCCCCAGCAGTGCAACAAGAGGCTAAGACCACACAAGAGTTCTATCGATTAGGTGCGGTCAATGTCTAAACAACTTGTCAGAGTACGAGACAGCTCTCTGTTCTGATCTTAAGATGGGGAGAAAATTCCCATTTACTTTCTCCTGTGTTTCTCTGATATTTATAAATACTTTTATATCCATGTAGTAGAAATAATAAAAGCTAAACAACATACAACAGCTAACAGAGTCCTTTGGCTACAATGGTTTCAAAAATTAGCAAGCAGTCCACATACCTGTAATACATCTCCACACACAAGCAATAAAAGAATTTCCACAGGAGTAATAGGAATGCTGGTCATTTGCTGGGGAACAGCATTGACCAGAAAAGCTCCTTGGCAGACAATTGGATAGTGAGGGAATGAATGACGTCCAAGAGATTAGAAAACGTGTAAGAGAACCTTTATATTGTTTGCTCCAAAAAGTTTAGCCTTATTTTTTTAAAACAAACACATACATACTCTTCCCAGTTCCAAGAACTGTTTCTTTGATTTTACCCCTTCTAGTCTTGAACTGTTGACTCCCAGAACAAAATCTGTTCTATTTAGGTGCAAAATCCCTTTCTAACATAGCTCTCAATGCTTCCCAGTAGCCACACACCATCTAGATCTACAATCCAGCTTCCTAAAAAAAGCAGACCGAAGACTAAAAATGCAGACTGCATTATCATAGTGTTTTAGGAAACTGAAAAGGAGAGATCAATTTGTCATTTATAAGCCATGTACTGTGGCAACAACCAAAGCAGAACACCGAAGGGTAAGCAAAAACCTGAAAACTTAAAGGCCAACACAGTAAGCCAGGTCCCAGGAGGGCCTCTATCAGCAGAACTACAATGATCTGTATCAGAACGCTTCATATAACTCCAGTAAGCTCACTCCCAGGGTTACCCGAGGTCCTTGGCAAAGTAAGTATAAGAGCTATGAGCTCAGGAAGAAAGATTACCTCTTGCTTTTTTGTTCCCTTCTTCAGACGCAGCAACTAAAACTGATTAGGTTTTATTGATACAGAGGATTCTTCTGTAGCTCTGAAGACATTTATTTACATATTCTCTATCTATACATTAATAATACATGCATACTATATTAGAAGGCAAATCTAAACATGAAGGCATTTCTGAATCCTTATGCTGCAATTGGGAATAGAAAAGTACAAACCCCTTTATTCTTTGATCTAACTTGGACCAAACAATGCACAATCATTTAGATTAATGTCACTTTCAAACTAACTCCTAAAACTGGGAAGAGATTAAACTGCTATTTATGAAGGAAAAACAAGCATTACAAAAGGAGGTGAGAAGACTTCCCTAAAGAGATGTGCAACTTCTTAGTCTTTCAAGAAAGCAAACATACTCTCCATAATAACGAGATTATAGATTTCACTGAGAACACAGTAAAAACTTGACATCTCCTCACTAGTTAGCTATCACAAAGGCTCTAAAAAGCTCGTTTTAACTTCCTCCATTCCATACACACAGCGACACTAAGACGAGGCAGTAAGACTGAGGCAAGTTATCCATAAAAGTGTCTGCAACTGGTCTAGTTAAACTGCTAACAGCATTGTGCCTCCATTTCCTTCACAACAAGCTAGTTATATATGGAGGGGGGAGAAGCAATCCTGGAAGGCAAAAGAAAATGAGAAAAATGTTTAAGACATACACACGTACACAATCGTGTTTGGTTTTCACTGCCAAAGATGCATTTGGGTAACATTCTGCATACTTTAGTGTTTTCTGAAAAAGTGGTCTAACATACACAATACATCTATAAGCCATTCTAGGGGTCTAAACTAGAAAAAAAAATAGAGAAAAGTATGCACACAAAATAAACCTAAACAAAACACATCAAGTATGAACCACTAGCTTTGCTATTGAACATGCTACCGTGACTTATTAAATTTTATATATTGGCCAGACAGAAACACCATATAGCTTGAAGATTTTTCCATTAATGCACCTCTAGACATAATGCAAAGCACATGCTGCTACCCTCTCTACTATTCCGCATTTGGCAGAGAGCAAGGTTCGAGCTTATGCTACCGTCTGCACCATCAGACAGGAAAGCACCCTTCAAATACAGAAGCATCCATATTTTGACAGTGACTTTTTTGCATGAAAAAGACTTAAGATAGTATAAGGTCCCAGCTCCCATCACACATTAGCTATTTTAAGACCAAATCCTAAAGGCTAGGAAGTCCTTTCAGGCTAATTGAGTAATTTTTATTTCTGTAGACTTTCATACGCACTACATGTTATCAAGACATCCCCAGCATCTTGCTGGATTGGGCTATAAATATCTGAACTCTACTGATGTCAAGCTATCTTGAATTGCTATAAAAAGGATCCTTTTTAAGAGCCAACCTTCCATCATTGTTGAAGAGGTGGAAACAGAAAGACACCAAATATGCCCAGATAAAAAGCGCATACTGTGCAGTGCTACAGAAAAATGCTTAGCATTGAAATGCTGGTTAAAAGCAACACAGGAACACATAGGAACACTTTTTTTCCTTAATGTAAGTGAACTAGACAACACTGGCTTGCTCGACAATTTGTCAGTTACTCAAGATACCACTGAACCTGCTTTCTCTTAGAGCCTTCCTTTTTCACTCCCCCCAACGAAGTGGTACAAAACTTAAGCAGAAGTAACCGAGAACAGAGGTTATGCAAAAGCAGGCAAAGCTGATCACTGATGGGTTGTTGTTGGGGTCTTTATTTGGTTTTGTGTTCTGGATTGGGTTTTGTTGGGGTTTTTTAATAAATATGGTAGCAGTTTATGCCTTAGAAACACTATTATGTTTGTGATTTATGTTCAATGCTTATCCTTAGGAGAGTCAAAGCCAGCTGACAGTACTCAGGGGAACAATCTTTCTCTGAAGACTATGGAGCTACTTTAAATGAAAGATTCAAGATCACATTGTCACATTTATGTGACAAGATTATTTCAATAATGTGATACAGCTTCTCTATCCAATCCCAGATAAGATCCTTCAGTGCATCTCCATGAATTACCTAATGACACTACGAAAGTCCAAATTCACAGTATAAAAGCAAAAGTTGCATAAAGTTCACCTGTCCTTAACTTTTCTCTTCAAGTAAGTTTCAGCTTAGTTTTGCCAAGAGGTTTCCTGAACATTCACTCCCTTCACTGGAGTGGGAATACTTTACACTTACACAGTACACGTTTTTGAAGACTTGCATGTTGCAGCTAAGCTGTTAGAGGCTCTAGTTCACTTTGAATATAACAGCAAATTAAATGCAGTTAACACAATGGATACATTTCCAGAGAAAAATGTCAACAGTTGCTACACGTTCTCTAACATTGTCAGCTTTAATGCAGTTTTGCACCACTGCTCCTCTTTCCCACCTTGAGCTGCAGCATATGAAACAGCTCACCCATTCCACATCTGCAGATCTCATCCTGAAACCACACTATTAACCAGATATATTGATCTGGATTAAAAATAAACCAGTGAAGTGCCTACGTATTGCTAAATTGCACAGAGCCACACAACCTTGCCAGCAGACCTGCACAGGGCAAAGCACCATTGCACAGAGGCTAGAGAAGGCAGCACATTCACACCAGCATCACCTTCATATGCTCTGATGTATCAAGCTGCCTGAGAAGCATGAAACAACTAAAACTGATGTAAGTAGTAACTCAGCACCCTGCACCATAAACCCTGCCAGAACAGGCAAAGTTCACTCTAAGATCTACAGAGATAACTTAGCAGAAAAGACTTTAAATTTAGACAACACAAAGGACTCCTATGAATGTCCTTTGACATTCTGCTTTTTCCTCACTCCAAAGGAATCAGTATTGTGAAGATAAAAAAAAAAGGAAATAGTATGATTTTTTTTTTTTACACAGCACAGAGAATGAGTGTAAAGTTTCAGGATATTAGTAGTGTGATTCATGTTCGTAAGCAGTCCTTGTTAGTCCTGCCAGACAATCCTTCTGCCAGCTTTCCAAGTTACAAAATACTACCTTCTAATGATTATCAAACAATTGGCTGGACATAATTCTAAGAAAAAGCAGTACTTTTAAAAACAATCTTTTCTGGCTTTGTTATAATGATTACTTACAGACAATCTTACAAATGCAATGCACGTTAGCTTGAGATCTCACAGTGGAGACTACTTTGGTATCAAATTAAAAGCTGAATAACTGACTGAAGAGTTCTCAGAAAAGGGCATCTTGTAGACGAAACTAGTTCTCTTACTTGGATAATGTAAAATGCATTGAGTGTGTTACCAGTTAGTTAAGTGTATTTACAAGAACTCTATTTGTATTAAAAACTTTCATTAAAAATGAATTAATGGAGTCCACAGCAGATCAACTAACAAACTCACCAGTCTCAAATTATTATTGTTAACAGGCAGACATCTCTGAAGGATCTGCAATCCCATTTAAGATGTCAGCAGCCTAGGCAATGGAACAGTCTCTACCTGGAAGTCCTAAGTGCCACAGGTGTCTGTGACCTAGCGAGTACTGAGGAACAAAGGTTATGGTTAAAGAGTTGATGTGAACCATCTGGCTAAACAATCAACTCTTACAAAACACATGTACCTGTATTACCCAAAGCTCCTTACCAATAACAGGGCAAGAAGAGCTGGTGGTATCACTATCCCTGACTGCAATAGAAATTTTAGTTCTCTCACCTCTGCAATACTTTATTTAAAACAAAGACTTTTGCTCAACATAGGTGTAACCAGGCACAGCTGTACTTATCTCAGGAAGTCAAAGCATAAACACTGGTCATAAGAGAGGCATCCTTTAAAAGATACTGGGAGTGAAGGGACCAAGCTAACACTACACTTAAGTTAGTAAGACTGCATAAATAAGGACTAGGGTTGGTCAGTCTTAAAAACTTAACCTTAGCTAAGCTTTAGCAGGAATAATACAAAAGTCTTTGAGGTATCTTAACTCTGAGATCTTTAGTATGCCATTTTAGAACAGTTTTTAATAAATTACTTGTTTAAATGTTATGGATTTTAGCCTAGTTTATTACCACATAGGATTTTTCAGAACTTCCTCCAAGTTCTTGCATAACAGGTAGTCATAATCATTATTTGGGTTACTCTGAGATGAAAGCTATTATCAATCACCAGGAGTCAATTACTGAAGACAATCCTGTTTCAAGCTGCTGAAGCTCAGCTTTTCCTCAGCCCAGCACTGATGTGTTTCACCGACACCGCACCCCTTATCCCGTCACACATTTAACAGCTCCACCATCCAGCTGTGGTGCCCAACTCCCCTCCCCGGCTCCAGGAGCCGCAGTTGCTGCACACGCAGAAGTTTCCTTGCTGCCCGGCACCAGGCCATCGGTTCGCACGGAGCGGGCAGGGACGCCCGGCGCGGTCTCGGCGCAGCCGCCTCTCCCGAGCGCCCTGCGAGCCGAGATGCGTCACCTGTTGTTCAGCAACGCCGCCGCGGTCCTTCCCACGGGACTTTTCCCCCCGGAGAACACCAACACGCAGCACCTCTCCGGATTCCGAACGGGCAGAGGCGGGGGCCGAGCCCTGTGCTCCGCAGCCGGCCCTGCCCGAGCCCCGCGCGGCGGCACAGACGGCCCCGGGCTGCC
>VZRW01002940.1:570820-601272 GCA_013398125.1 Aegotheles bennettii
CGCACGCCCGCCCCGGCTTTGCGGAGGCAGCCTCGACGCTCGGCGAGCGGCTGCTCCAGCGGCGGCAGCGCGTGAGGGAGCGGGGCTCCGCCGGGCGCGGGGATGCGGGGACGGAGGGGCAGTCCCGCCCTGCCCTGAGCCAGCACCGGTGAGTGAGCGCAGCGCCCTGCGCCCGCCGCAGCGCCCGTCCCAACTCCGTCCCTCCGTGTTGCATGGCCGTAGAGTGGTGTCTGCGCTGTGGTGTCCTGTCAGCTGTTGTACACCCCGTGTTTCCACAACCATCACCGCGTTCACCGATGACCCGAGCACCGAGCACCGCCGCGGTGCCCTCGGGGTGCGGGGCCTGCCCGCATGGCAGAGCTGTGGGCACGGCAGGGCGCGGGCTGAGCCGGGGCATCCCCACGGCGTGGCACAGGCGCGGATGCCAGCTCGGATCCCAAATGCTGCATAGCTGCATTAGCACAACCAAACACCTGGGGCTGATCAGATCTGTTTCTCCAGAGGACCCTTAGCCTGGGCTCAGAGCCACGCTGGCATGGCTCCCTTGCTCCCAGTGGGGAGCCTCCTCCCTGCACTCCACCGCACACTGCATACATGTTCACAAAATGCCACAGTAGTGCAGAGGGCTTTTGCCAGGGTTTGTTTCATGTGACTCACTGACACAGTCGGGTTTTGACCTATCTTTTTGCCGAGTGGGGGACTTTTTCACTTACTTCAAAACGTTGCCCCAAAGTGCTTCAGAGTAACACCAGGATCTTGCGGCTCCCAGGGTGGTGCTGTCATATGCTCCCTGTATAGCAACCAAAGGGCTTGCTATTTTAAGAAGAAAAGAGTGATTAAAGTGTTTGCCTAGGCAGGTATTTCAGTCTGCTTTGATTGCCGTGTGACTTGTGGCAAGTCACACAGCCCTCCCCCCTACACACCCCAACTTGCCTCACTTCCCTACCAGCAACATAAGGAAAATAATACTTCCAGGGATAATAAGGCTTTCCTACCCCACGGGCATATTGTGAGAATGAATGTGAAAAACGCTCTGAGGCAGACAGACATTACAGCGAGTATTAGACACAGGTCATAATGGAAGATGAAGAACTGAACACTACAGATGTGATTATCCTTCAAAACAGGGGGAACAGAGAACCCGCAGAAAATAAACATGCAAGGCATCTGCTGAAGTAGGGAAGGGATGCCACAGTACAAATAACAAGGAGTGAACTTTGCACTACTATAAGTGTTTCGTTAGCATGTCCCATGTATGATTTTTTTCCAAGCTTTTACATGTCTGATGTCAGTGACTTGAAGAAATAATAAAGAGGTACCTCATGTTTGTATGGAAAAGCTGCCTTACGTATCAAGTGAAGTGTTATTTTTGGCTAACAGGCATACCATTTACAACTAGGAAAAATCTTGACCTCATCCATGTAACAAGTATATTTAGAATATTCAGTAAATTAAATCAATCAACCAAAATTTACTGGGTTAATATATCATGATTTAAATTGCTGTAGCAGTATCAAGCAGAAGACATCACTGAAAAAAAAAATCAAAATTAAGCACCTGAAGCCAGTATTTCAACTGCTAAGTTGATTCCAGTTTACTGCCATTAAAATTGAAGCTATGCGAAATTACACTCCCCTCCATCTAGGCATCAGAACATCTTGTTTTTTCTTTATTTTATATTTATTAGTCTAAATCGGTATTACACACACTCAGAGAGAGGGAATCTGTCATTAGTTCTGACACCTATCTGTTACTGTTCACTGCAAATACCTCCAAACCGCAGAGAAGTTTTGCACAACTGCTGAGCAAGATCTTAACACATCCCTTCTGGATGTTGGATCAGAACAAGAAATCAGATAACTGACAATGAGATATTTCACTGTGTCCCGAGTGATGTACTTCAGTTAGCAATAACAAATGAATGAGAACTCCATCTGTGCAACTTTTGTTTCATGCTCACAATTTCTCCAGACATTTGCATTTAGCTGCATAGCTAATGGTAGTCTGGCAGAAAAAGTAAAAACTTGAAACAATCCTATGCTTACTCTGTTGCAAACTTCTTTTTTTTTTTTTAATCGATAATAAATGGATATTGAAGGCCTTAAGACTGAAACACTTAAGTTGAGGACTTTTTGTTTGGCTGGTTTTTATAAGGTGTATTTCAATAAGATACTGCTACATGTACAGACTTTAATCTTTGTTCTTCGTTTTTCTAGGTAGCCTCCAGTGCTTTGCTGCTGTGATACACACAGCTCTTCCTAAATCAGTGGGATATTCCTGTTTTACAGTTTATAGATAAATTGTGTTTAAATGCTTCACTGAATCAAGACCATTAAAATGTGTTATGGCTCAGAGGACTCAGAGTAAATGAGCTCAGATCTACTGAGAACTGGGTGCCTGGTTACTGTATAACCTCGCAGTACAGCTAGGAGGGATGCCCCACAGAGCGGTGGCATTGTTTAAAAACAACAACTGGGAAACAACAAGTGTGTGGAACAGATTGCAGGATTTGATGTCTGCACAGGATTTGAATGCAAAGTCATCATAATGATACCCAGCTCTTACACCGTGTTTTTCACTTATAGGCATGTAAGAACTTAAAGAGGTAGGTATCATTATCTCCGTCTTCCATATAGGGACATGGAGTCAGTAGACACAGAAATAACTTGTCCAAAGTCATCAGGATCAGATATTGAGCAAAGATTTAAAATCAGACCTTCTGAATTCCAGTCCAGGGTCATTGCTGCTCAGCAACCCAGCTTCTATTAAAACTATTTCTTTTCTAATTTGTAGTTTCTGAAGCACCAAGCTATAAATAGAACACACACGCTGTGACAACGTTTGCTCTCTGCTTTTAGGCAGTGCTTTCATACATTTCTAAAGCACAAACATGCCTTGCACTTTGAGATTTTGGAGGATAGTCCTATCACTTCTTTACAGCCAGTATATGACTATTTTGTTTCAATAACCCCATTTTTCTCTTTCTGTTTGTACAGCATATTGCACTGGATTTCATCAGTAATTGCAAAATTCTTCTCATACATAAGCCTTTAATTTTCAGTGAGAATTTAGGTTCCCAAGGAATTCAGGCTCAGGCCATGCTAATTTTCTTCATAGTTAAAAATGTTTATGTGTTTTATGTAGATTGGGATAGCTGGATTTGGTTGAGGCTACCATCTTTTTCATTGATTTAATTTCTGTTAGTGGACAAAGCTACTGAGCCAGGTGCTGGTCTCACTTACTGTAAGACATTTAAAATGTCTTTCTGAAGCTATTTAACAGACCTACCCTGCTGCAACGTCTGTCACAGTCTGTCTGGCTATGTCTAAAAATTAAAAACAGAATCTATATTCTTACCACAGAAGAATTTATTTACAACATAAAGTGTGGTCATTTAGATTCAAAGATGAATTAATAAAAGACTCAGTTTTGATAAACTATGCTGATGTCTAAGACATTTAGGTTCCTGACTGCCACTTGCTTTTACCTGAAAAAAGCACCTTACCCCTAATAATCTGTTGTCATGAAATATTTTTATTTCATTCTCCAGTCAATCTTTCTTAAGCTTTATGATAATCCTGTAGATCTTACTTTTTTATTCATCGATTGATGATGTCTGAGACCAGTAGACAGATTGGGGACAAGAAGTTTGTTTGCCTCTGTCCTGCCAAACCAGTTCTGTGGGTCAACAACAGATTTCCATTTCAAGGCTGCCAACCTTGCCTTTTCCAAGAGTATTGTTTTCACTCTTAAAAGCTTTTTAGAAGTTTTTAGTTTTCATTCTTTTGTTCTTTTGTATTGATTTTTATTTGCATTTATTCCATAAGCAATATTTGAACTCCAAGATCAGAGCTGTCAGTGTAATCTTAAACTTTACTTAAAGGTTCACTTAAAGCAGAAGCATTAAGTCATTTCAGTGCCAGATATAACCTATTAAATAATTCAATCTGTACTTTTTCAACAGACATAAATTATTGACCAGAAAATGGCCCAGCGAAGCCCAATCTTCCCAACTCTTGCCCCTTCTGAAAGGTACAGTTTGGAATGTGAAAAATAAAACCTTCATATTGCAGAGTATTATGTGTCTCTCAATTCCCTGTATATAGTAACGTTGTGACTTGGGACTTTGGTATTCATATGCAAAACAAAGTGAAATACTGTAGACTCATTCCAATCATGGCCCAAATCACAATCCTTTACTCAGCTTTTACTTATCCCTTTCCCAAATAAATTAAATAGCTTAAACTATAACTGAGTAGAAGTCCAGGAATACAATACTTTATCCAGTCTTCTAATAGCATGGGATAAGCATGAAAACTCTAGTGCCAGAAGTGACCTTTGTTGGAGTCCTTATACATTTCTATCAATATCATCATGGTGAAAGTAAACTGTTAATTTGGATCATTACAGGAAACAACATGGAGAATACACAGTAAATAAGAGTTCCAAGGAGAAGATCTCCTTTTTCAAAATGGGGTTGAACTTGTATCTTCCACTTACGCTTCTGAACATTTTCTTTATTCTTTACAGAACATAGCAGCAGGAAAAGACTGCATGCATTAGCAGCCTAATTTTTTTACTTTGAGCACCCATGAGGTCCATTGCTTTCCATGGAAGCTATGCAGTACAAAGCTCTCTTGAACAATCTAGACAATTATTCCAGGTACCCAAATGTAAGCTATTTTGGGGGAAAATTTGACTTCTAAGACTATGAGAAGCTTGTCCTGATTTTGGTCTCTCCTCTGTTTCTACACCTACACGTGTTTCTGTTCAGTTCATGGGAAAACAAGCTTCTGTATGGTATTACAGGATAGCTGTAGAGACTGAAAAAAGGAATGGACACAAGCTACTCCTTAAGCTCGGTCTGTTTCCACTTAATTTGCAATATCTACCTTCTACAGTTACTGCTTGGATTAAACCTGAAATCTGTAGACAAATAGCATTGCTTTTGAAACTCAGTGAGAGGGGTCTGAATTTGGACTCTTAATCCAATTATATTTCTGTAACTACTTTTATAACACTAATGTCCTTTGCTTAAGATCCTATGCTTTTCTAAGTTTCCTTAAAGAGTAGGAAAAAGAGCCTGACCGGCCTTTGTACAAGATACACAGTAGCCAACACAGCACCCACTTATTTGTAGCAGTGGGCCCTCTCTCTGTGAGTATTTTGGTGCTTCTCCCCAGTATTACTACTAAGATACTATTGCACTGTCTCCAGTGGAATGCCATTGCAGAGTTTTTTGTGAGAACTTAACAGTGTCTGGATATTCTTCTTCACTAGACGGGTTCGAAACATACCACTGCATAGCCAAGCGTTGACAGCGGTCCCGTTGGCATCTGCAAGCCTGGTGGATCAGCTGGAAGACAGAATCCTAAGCCATGAGAAAACAACGGCAGCTCTTGTGGAACACGCTTTTCGCATTAAGGAGGACATTGTTTCCACTCTGCACAGAATGCAGAACAAAGGGGGGGGTGACCGGTTGGCTAGGCAACTCTTGGAAGAACATATCCGAAACATAACGGCAATAGTGAGGCAGCTTAATCGGGACATTGAGGTATGTTAAGAATTTTTCACAGGACTAATGCCATCTCAGCTACTTATTCCTTCTATTTTAATAAGAAAGTTGACCACAGGATAATTAAAGGTCAGACAAGGTCTGAAGATCCTGTAAACTTATAAATTGTTTCTCTAACTTGAAAACTGTTTGCAAATTACATACTTCTTTCAGTGGCTACGGAAATAGCAGAGGATATTAGCATATAAACACAGAAACCTTTGTGGTACTAATAAGCTTGCTTTCAAAAGCTGCACTGGAAAACCTTGAAAAAAAATGAGTTAATGTGACACTAATACCCAGCTCAACATCAGTCCAAAGGCTGTGCTAGGAAACATATAAACACTGCCTTAGCTCTATAATAAACATTCTTTCACTTCCGACTTACTGACAACACAAAATAGCCAAACCCAACTGCTTGTTTTTATGACCTAATCATATGCAGATACATGACTTCACGTCTGACCTCTGCTGCAATGAGCAACAGGGGTGTGGTCAAGAAAATGAAAGGATAAAAATTAATATTTAAGTCTCCGTTCCACTGTCAAGTTATACTTTACGCATTATGGTATTTACGTGCAGATTGTATACTAAGTATAAGAAATAATAAATGACATAAAGGTATCTGGTTTACGCCAATACCAGACAAAGCTTTTAATAAAATAATAATAAAATGGTATCTGATGTTACTGAAATTGTGAAAAATAATGAGTGACATTTAAAGTGTACATTAACTGTGACATACTGAGTTTATATTTGCATATGAATGCTTTGTAGATGCTCCAGGAACAGATACGTGTCAGAGACAATCTCAGCTATGGAACAAATTCTACCCTGAAAAGTCTGGAAATGCGGCAGCTTTCTGGTTTAGGAGATCTTCGGGGAAGAGTTGCAAGGTAAAAGTCAACACAGAAATATATTTTGGGTACTAGCTAAAGATGTTTTAATCTGAAGTACAAATGGTAATGATAATGGGCTGAATTCAACTTTGGCAAAATTCCCAGGATAATTTTGCTCAGTGTTTTCAAGAAAATGAATAATCATCATTTGCAGTCCAGTATTACATATTAAACTTTACAGTATCACCCTTAATCCCTGAAATTCCTGAAACGAGTTTTTTAAAAATTACATCAAATTCCTTAGGAATTTGTTTGGTTCAGCTTTAAAAAGTACTGGCCAATCTTTGAAACAAATTAGCACAATTATAAAGACAGCATGGAACAATCTGCACTTGTAAAGAACAGAATAGTTGCACATTTTTGCATGCATTTTAGAAGTAAAAATCTGTGCATTCAGTTATTGGTTTAGCCATATTAAAAACTGCATACACTACCTGACACGTAAGGAACAGGACACTATAAAATAATAGAGGTTTTACAGGCTAATTGAAACTCAAGGTTACAATTGTGCAACTTACACAGACTTCATGTTGTGTCATCAATGACACATTTACAAACCCCAGTACAACATTTGCTTAAGTGTGTGTAAAGTTGAACACAAAAGACAGACAATATGTACATCTGTAGAAAAATGACCTAATCTGGCCTAAAGTAGCTTGCCTGATAATTTCAGTGGAATTATACTTGTTCTAAATTTAGAACCTATTGTCAACTGATGTAGTGATAACCTTCACTAGTGATTTTGCTTGAACTAAAGTTTTCTCATATATTATTTGATTGTTTGAAGTTCCCACTGTAGCTTTCACAGCCCATTTTGTAAAGAATATTTTAGAGAGGTTTTACATACTATTTTTTTTCCCAACGTTATGCACTATCATTTAGTAAACAGGAATTAACTAGACAAGTTTATTCTGATTTTGTCAAACCAGGAAATTGATCAGAAAATGAAATATTATATATATATACACACACACACACACACGTGTATCCAAGAAATCCTTGATGAATCCTTGATCTTCCTGCTTCTTCATATAAAAAGTTCACTTTGAGATCACACTACATCCTGAGAAAGGTCCATACTTGGAGCAACACAGTTACTGACACCTTGTGAAGCACAATATAGTGCCTTTGCTTTCAATAACAGAATTCCAAGTGAACAAACACATGTCAGCATGAGCTTCACAATGGGGACCCTGCCTGTCCTGAGCTCTTGGTATGGGGATTGATGGTGGACTAGCACAGTCTGTGCCAAAATTTCTTCCTTTATTTACTTAGGGCAATGCCCTTGTACTGTGCCTGGGTTGCAATTTATCTGATAATTGTATGAGATTATACCAATCTGCCTTATGTCAGACTGTGCAATGAATTTTGGAGATTTGTACTCCTTATTGTAAGGGAATCAGTTTATTGTCTTTTAACTGTTACCTTCTGTTCAGCATTATGCTCTCTACCTAAAAACTTTCCCCAAATAAGGAAGAAAATAAACTTCCCTTCACCAGAAACCAAGTTAAAGCAGAGTTCCATGGGAGAAAGCTATATGCCTTTATTAACAGACATATTCTGCTTTGAAAATCAGTATTCCAGTGAGTAATGATTATAGTAACATCTGGAGATCGTGGTCAAGATGGCAGTTTGTTATGTTGTTGGCACTATCCAGATACTTACAGAAACTCTCCCTGGGATAAACACTTTCTGATTATTGTAGCCAATGTTCCTTACATAAAATAAGCTGAACTCACCTAATGTAATTTCACTTTTACATCTAGTCCTGCTAGCTTTCAGGCGAGTTCAAAGAGTGAAACTTTAGAAACACAATCAAGTTCCTATGGGTTACCAACTTACTGTGCACCAGCTCTCATCCACAGCCAAGGTACTGTGCAAGGCTCAGGCTGTAGTGACAGCAGGCTGATTTAGCACCAAGCACCCTGCGTTTGCTCTAGGCTTGAAGCGTGCAGATGGACAATCATTGTGAATCAGTTTATACATGCTGTGTGACAGTAAATCACCTAAGACTGAACCTTTTGGTCCTGTAATAATTTTAGTGTCAGTCTCAGGATTCTGGCCAAATTTCAGTTACAGCAATTACATGCATACTAAACATCCTATTCAACTTCAATATTGGAGAGAGTGGTGTTTATTTCCTAACACCAACTGTTCTGTAACATGTCAATATATCATCGAACAACTGTCACATTATTTCTTGAGGGTTGCTGCTTTTAATTATGAGAACAGGGATCCCTACATACACATGCAGTTCTGAAGCACAGCTCCAAAGCCACGCTACCCACAGCTCTGGAGGAGTGAGATTCGGACAGATCTCACATTTACCTCACCTGCATCACAGAATCAACTAATATCCCTAGTGGAAGAAGGCTGAATACACATTATGGCTCATATCTCTGGGCCATTTCTTAAGCACAATTTATTGATGAATTTGTAAAGCATCATTACTGTGTTCACCATGAATAATGCTGTACATTTTCCTAAGAATCAGCATTAACTTTCAGAAAAATACTATCTATATTCAATTCAGTAACATATTCAGCAGAAAATTAGATAGATACTGATAGATCCATTACTCCAGCCTCCAGCAATTTTATATAACACTTATTTACCGATTCTATTTCTAGTGATATTAGGTCATAAAACTCATGAGAAGTGCCTTATCATTTATTTACATAATAACTTGTGGACTATGATCATTTGTCTGGAAAGTTTAAATACAGCAGCCTAGTCAGAACTATAGCAGCAGCTGTTTCTAGAAGCTTCCTGATAGCTGAAACATCTAGAGAAATGGCAACTATGCATGTTCAAATTGGGCCTAATTTGCATATATACATGATATTTTATATACATTATAGATCTGATTCATTTCAGACACCCTGGAATCATTATATGTAGGCAGATTTTTCCTACACTGCACAGAAAATGAGTCTGATGCATCTGGGATGCACTGCATTTATGAACTTCATAAGTACAGTAAATGTGCAGCACTCTGGCTACTTGCTGCATATGAGATGCACACAATGATGACTGATCTGGGCTCCCTGATCCAGGCTATTCAGAATCTACCAGCTCTGATGTTCTTGCCCAGTGGATTCCCTAGACATATCAACTTGCTTTTCACTAATTGTTCTCCATCTACTTGTTTTTCACTGAAATACTGGTATTTCAATTGAAACATCTCCCGTTATAATAATACAGGCACATTGAAAATCTGTATGTATATAGTGTATTTATATAGCACCCTGTTACAGTGTATTGGTGTAGTTGTCAGCTTTATCTAGTCCTTGGTGTTGCTGAATAGAGCAACCATTGCGTTTTGATTTCTTAGAGATCAAAGACAACAAAAGTACTCTTCAGTGTGCCAGAAAAATAACTACTGCTTTTGCTTTCTACAACTTGGAAGGCAGTTGTTTGATGATTTCACTGCTTATATTAAACATTACTGGTTTCTAAAATTATACTGTATTCTGAAACTGAGAATAATACTTGACACTATGAAATGTCTCCATTTATTCTTCATTTACTAATCACAGAAGTACACAGCTTGGCAATCAGAACTTTCAGAAAATGTCCTCCAAAATAAAACAGTAGCAAAACAAACACATTCTAGTGAATCTTTGCTCCAGATTTCAACAGTGCATGTGTGCAACTGCACATGAAAAACTGCACTGGGATGTTTGTTTGGCCAGCTTCAGCATTTCAGATGGAAGCAGAGATGTATAAGATGGTTTTATGTACAGCTTTTACATTTTTAAACCAGTATTCTTCCTAGAACATTAATCTATTTCTAATTTATTTTCTTGTGCTTTTAAGATGACCAAATCTCTAAAGTTGTTTTCAACTTCTGTCTTACTATCCACAGCCCTTGGGCTCATTTATATAGACAGGAACTTAAATTCAGTGTTCTGAAACATTTAGTTCTATTTTTAAGAAGAATTCTATTGTCATTTAAATATGAATCTATAAAGGAGTATCAAAGCAGAACTTTCAGAGGTATGGGAAATTCGGTGAGGATTGCAGTGTGCCTTTTTCTTTCTCTCCTCTCTTTTTTTTAAAAAAAACCAAACAACAAACCAAAAAACAGGGAAAAGTTCCAAACTATAATGGTGCCCTTTTGTTTAGATTGCTGATTTTCTTCTGACCCATTATTCTGTAGAAAGCTGAATCAAAAGTGTTAGAAACCTCATGTTTTTCCATATGTTCATCTCATTATTGCCCTCCCACCCATTCGAAAGCTAGTGGAAGCACGGACTAAAGTTATTTAATTATTGTAAGTTTTTAACTCAAAATGTATACTCATGTAACTAATATCAGAATCTCATTCTTTGTCTGCAGCACACTAATGTTTTCTTCCAGGTCTAAACTAATCAGGTGTTTGTGAGTATGTACAATATATATAGCAAAGAGACTTCTTCTTGACCACTTCGATATATGCAATATTGTTTAAAAAAACCCCACAAAGTAGGATAAACATTCCATAACTACAGACAATGGAATTTAAACTATGTTCTAACTTTGTTTAAAAGGGTGCCAATTACAGTATCCCTGTAGAAAAACAAAATAATCTGATTAATATACACCAGGCTTACACTAAATTAAGATCATCAGAATTCTAATGTTTCAGTTACCATGCAACTGTGTGACCTCTTTGATCATGTAACTGAGTTCCACAAGGAAGAGAGATGTGCTGTGATTAAACCTAAAACACTACTTTGCCTTAAAAACAATTACAGATGCCTGCTGTTTACATTTGCTACAGTAGTTTCAAACATGTTGCTTTTTATATTTTCTGTCATGCCTCAGAGAAACAAAACTAACCATTTTTTTGAGCCCATAGGCTTTTGATGACTAAATGCAAGATGATTTCATTCCTCTGATTCTCTCTGATTGTAACAACATGGAGAGATTTGGCTTCTCTCTTCTTTATAAAGAAAATGCCTGTTTGTAATACCTACAAATATGGTTCGCTGCTATGTATTACCAATTGGTCTCACAATGCTGAACTGCTAAACTATAAATTAATTTCCACAAGTTTTACAGTTTCTATGTGTTACTGATCATTTTCCTGTTGAAATTGTACCATATTACTAAGCAGATGATCTGTTTGTCATTTTAGCTGTTACTTTCCCTTCATGTTTAATGAGAATGGTAGTTACTGTAACCGAGGTGATGAAAATGCGTGTTAAAATGAAAGCCTTCAAACTGAAATGTGACGAAAAAGAGGTTAAAATGTGCCATTTGTTTAGGTAATGACTTAACATGCCCTAGCTTGTTCCATTTTACTGCCTTTTTCTCCCTCAAATTGTAACTCCTGTCTGTTCTCCATCAGTTTCATAGATCAAATTTAGTAACATTGCCAATTACATATTTCCCTTACCAAAAAAATATACATGACTCATACTTCACAGAGGTTTTACTTCTGAAATTACTGTACTTACATTTTTACAGCTCAGTTAACATCCTTATTGTATTACTGTAGATGAAATCCACCTGACCAAAGTATTTTTCATATGTGGTAGAAAATGCATGTATTCTGTAGCACATTTATCCTGAACATGTTACAGCATCAAGAAATGTTCCGATGTGAAGGACGGAAACAATAATTATTATGTTCCAGAGCTGCATTTCTTGTGAGAGACAAAATTGCCATTGCTTTCAAGGACAGTTTTACCTAAATAGGTAACAGATTAACTGTAAAATTTGCCCCACATTGTTTACTACACGTATTAATTGTGTACTACTATTTCACAAATAAAAATAGGAATATAAAACTCAGAGGAACACAGGCCCAATAATGAGAAAATGGTCCTCAATTATTTAGGCTTCTAATCATGTAAGTGATTAACAGATGTCTTTTGGAGTATGACAAAAATATGAGGTATGGAAAATCTGCATCTTTGCGCTTCTGATGTTATTTCCCTGACACATAACAACTCAGTCTACACATATTATGTCATTGCTAAGAAAACAGGAATATATGCATCAGATTACTTGACCTCTAGTCCCATTTGGGAGCAGTTTGCTGAATACTATGAGATATATCACCATTTTTATAGCTTCATAAGACATTATTTCGCTAGACAACAAGCAATTTCAGGAATGTCCAGATTAAAATGGAAAAATTAAAAAGCTTGGACCTTATATTCTATTTAGTTGTTGCTTTGGTATTTATTTACTCAAACAGGTGTGACGCTGGGTTAGCCAGATTGTCTGCAGAGCATAAAATTACATATGAAAGACTTCAGAGCCTAAGTAAAGACCAACACACCTCCAAGCTGATCTTAGAATCTAAAATCAAAGAAGCAGAAATACAGGTATGGTATTCAGATCAAAGTGATCTATGTATGGGTAAGAGTTATAGTTTAATTCACATAGATTCCATTACTGTAAATTATTATCCTGGGAGGGCACAGATTTACAAATGGAGAGGTGTATCTTCTCACAGTCCTTATTAGATTGAATATTGGTACCCAGCTGCATTACTGCACTGGTCTAACTGAGAAAAGGTCCTTAATTTGCTGCCTTTAGCATTCTGTGTGGAAGGGACTAGTACTTAAAGGCCTGAAAGGACTCCAGGAATGAACTAAAGCCAGTGATTACTAGCCTGAATGGCTTCTTGAGGTTGGAATGTGAACATGATGTGGACGCTTTACAAAACTACCACAACAATGTAAGCACCAGTGTCTCTCCCTGTCTGTTTTGGCCTTCCCAGGATGATTTTGTATGTATGTGAACAAATTTTTAAAGGTCTGCAAAAACAAAACTGATTTTGGGTTCTGTGAATCCATTAATTGGTCCGTCAGGTTTCTCTTCCATTGGGTATGTATTTTACATCTTCATTTTGCAATAGGTAAATGGTTAAAATCCACTTTTCTCAGAAGACTCAGAAGAGTATATTAACATGCCAGCATGCTAGGAGCGTATTGTCATGAATCGTGCAAAACAGAACAGAATGTAAAACTGGGATGATTATTTTGGTGAGAAATATTTTCTGTTAGTAATGACCTATCCCCAGTTAAATCCAGCACTTTTATCACTGCAGTAGCCATTATACATGAAGTGATGAAGAATATAATTCAGTATTGGTGGAGTGCTTTGCCATTCATTTACTCTGCTTAGGTGACAACATGGAGACGTATGGATTGTGTAAATTCAGCTGTCTCAAGGGGGGAGAGCAGGCAGACGCTTTCAAGAAAAGACTGTTCAAATTATTTATGGCTGAAAAATTAGAGTTTTCACAATGTTGATACTTTCATCTTGCAAGATAGCATATTTTTCATGATAAAGTAAAATGTGCAAATTCAAGAATTTTTGAAATGTCAGCAAAAATGGCCCTTTATTAAGATCTCCTCTACTGTTATGAAAACATCCCAAATGAGACTGTGATGAAATGCTGTTGAAAAATAGGAAATTCTGAATTTTGTTTCAGATTTCTCATCTTCTGAGCAGAGTAGAGCAATCAATAATGCAACAAGAAGCAAAGCTGAAGATTGCCTACAAAGAGAGCAACCAACAGCTCCACCTTCTGGATATGAAGTGAGTGCCTGGGAAACCTGGATGCTGCTCTGTGTCTGGGGAGACAGGGCTGCAGTTTTCTGAGTTCGTTGTAATCTTCAGGTCTACAAAAGCATGTACCTGTTTAAATATGTACACGTGCTCAACAGATATTAGAGAAGCACAATGGTCTGTCAAGTGGGACTCGATTTCAACAATTACTCTGCCCCTAATGTGGTTAGGGGCAATTTTGAAAAGTCCATTAAGTCCCTAGTTAAGTATTCAGGCAGAAATTGAATTAAAGAACACAACTAAGGATTTTTGTAAGAGTGGCCTGGTACCTTTTCGCAAGAACTGTAGGAAGCAACAAATGCCAGAGGTGGCTGTCGAGAGCAGGGCAAAAAGTTCAACTCAAGCAACCAGGAAGCAAGGCACAGCATTCACAAAGTGTTATTGCTTTAAATTGGCTTCAAATAAAAATGTATAACTTAAATACCTAATTTATTAATGATAAGCTACTGTGCTACTACTAGACATTATATAGAGATATATTCAAATCAGATATTAACTCCTCTCCAGGCATTTCACTCAGTGGCAGTCCTGGTTTAACCCATCCACATCCTTACTCCTTTCTGCCTATTGCCATCCTCATGCAATCCCAGCAGGTACGTCAGTAAAACTATTTGCAAACCAGGTGAAAGAATAGATGCAGATTTCAAATATTCACTGGAAAAAACACTGTCTAAAGAAACAGCATCACTAGCACAATTGGCTGGTGCAAACTTGAGGTGGGTATAGGCAATGTAAGTGGGGCTGTATTGTCACTAAAATAAGTGGGTACCAAACCTTTGTTCATATATAAGACCTATGGACATGAAGATTATAATCTGAATGGATTACTACATTCTGTTCTCAATGTTGCAAAGAATCAACCATGCCTCAAAACATTGTGATGTGTTTCATACAAATAACTGCTATATTGTTGTGCTCATTCTTTATTTTCTTATATCTTTATTTTCTAAAATAGTATTACCTTATCCAGTTTAGTAGCCTTAAAGTTCAAAGATTCACCTTAATACGGTGTCAAGAATGTATTAAATTATTAATAATTGTTTTTATGAACATGATTATAAAAAGTCACTGCTGAATGATCAAAACTTCTGCTCTTTTGTATCTGCTAATTTCCATTATGCTCTTAGATTAAAAAATGCTATTGAGGAACTCAGCAGCCAGATTTTGTCTGCACGTAGCTGGTTGGAACAAGAACATGAAAGGATTGAAAAAGAGCTTGTGCAAAAAATTGACCAACTCTCATTGACTTTTAAGGAAAACACTGTAAGTTTTGTTAAAATGTCCTAATAACACTTCTCAGGAAGTATTCAAAAGCATTGTTAATAACCAAGATTATGTAACCGAGATATTATTTGAGACTTTCAGACCTCCTCAATATCTATATAACTCTTTTCTTTGATATCAAGTATAACATCCCCACAGCCTGAGAGTCTCCAAATAAATCTGATCACTTCTAAATAGATCAGTATTTTAGCTTACAGTAATCGTCAGTTTAAACCATTTTATAAAAAAAAAATTGTAATTCCTTACACCTCTGAATTCCATATAAAAGATGATTAATCAATATCTATTGCATATTTGGGAAAGACTACTGTAACTTCATATGCAGAGTAAATCATTAACATCTTTTTTCCCGGCTCCAGGAAATAAGTGAAAGAGCTATAGAGATGAAATTCAACCAAATGGCAGAGAAAATTGACAAAATAGAAGAAATACAGAAGATAACTATAGAAGCACATGAAGCAAAACAGACTGAAGAAAAGATAAATATTCGCATTGGCAAACTTCAAAATGAGATTAATGAAGATATAAAAGAAATGAAAGCTGAAGTTAATGCTGGTAGGACCATCGTTACCAAGTTTTTTATTCTGAATCATGGTAATAATGATTAACCTATAATAATATAAAAAATGCCTTTGCTTGTATCAAAGTAGTGTAAAGACTTTTGGGCCAGATGCAATGGCTGCACCTGTGGCATTAAAAAGGATTTTCACTGTGTGAAAGTCACAGCAACAAGAGCAGACATCTTATTAGCTTAGAAGTGCTCTCCCCAGAGCACACATAGGCATAGCTTGGCTGTCATCAGGGGCATTTTTGCCACCAGCACACAATTAGAGTCCTATTTTTCTTCAGAACTTTTGCTGTTTTCCTAGCGTAAAGCAGAGCATTATGGTAAGAAGTGCATTTTGATGGTAATTATGCGATATTCTTCCTTTAGATTATGAACTAATTTAATTCTCACCTGCAATTAGGATTTGCAGCTATCTATGAGAGCATTGGGTCTCTGCGGCAAGTTCTAGAAGCAAAAATGAAGCTGGACAGAGATGAACTACAGAAGCAGATCCACCAAATGAAGCAGGAGGTTCCAACATGGGGAGAGGCTGGACCATGACTGCAACATTTTGTCTGAGACATTAATGTTTACCTGGCTAAACAGGCAGACTATAATCTTGTTCTAGTCTGTAATCCAAATTAAATGCATGTACCAAATGACATGCTGCTGTTGCACAGGTCCATATGTTTACTCATAGTGGTAAATGCAAGCTCTTCGTAGATCAACTGACGACAAGCTTTTATGGGCTGAGGTCCTGATTTGCCACTGCACTACTCTAGTTGCTCTCAGGAGATTAACCACCATGTAGAACTGGAGTAATATATTGGTGAAGCTGGCACCTAATTTGTTAAAGGCATTTCTGTGCTTCCCAGTTTCATAACCTTGATCAGGCAAGTCTATGCTCATATGTGTGTATATATATATGTAATAGTACCTGCACACACACCCCTTTAAAAAAAAAATAAATTGATACCATGTATAGTATCAGTTTGGTAAGATTCTCTGCCTTGATACAACCTGAAGTCAACGGACAGTTTTTCCATTACTTTCTCTATTATTGACTTCCTGGGGAGACAGAATTGGCACTAAACAGACCAATTTTCAAAACCTAGATACCATCAGAAAATCTTTGTTTACTTGAGCAAGTATCCTCCCCGTGTGTGTGTGAACTAAGTAGCGTTATATAATGTAGTTGTAGACTAAGATGATTCATGAACAACATAAGAAACTTAACTCACGTGGTCTTAAGTATTGTGACCTTTAAAAATTAATAACCAAGTGGAGTTGAGACAAGGTAAAAGATGTATATAGAGTATTTTATAACCGGTATGTGTTCCTGTGACTTGTTTCATTATATTGGTAAAAACTTTGAAAAGTTCCAACACAGAAGAGATGATAATCTAACACACTCTGGAGAGTGTCTGCTTAGAAATTTTTATTGAAGTAAAAAAAGTGATTCTTCAAATTTAAGTAGACTTTAATAATTTAGTAGATTCGAACTGCTAATTGCATTCACAGTATTTCCAAACAATGATGGTGCTTATTCCATTCCCAGAATGGATTACATAATGAAAACAAGCACCATTTGGCATATTAATCTAGGCAGTAAAATATATATATGTTGATTTTGTATCTTCATTCATAGCTTGATATTGCTCTTCATGTTTGGAAATCATACAGGATTAAGGACTCATGAAGAATCAAAGACTTCATCCAGTATTCTATTAATTTATACTCTTAACAGTAATTCATATACAAAAATTCTATTAATTTACACAAGCATTACTGTTAATGTAAATAAATTAATAGGATGTCTCTGCACTGTCTTCAATGGACCTTTCTTTCAGCCAGTATTGCAAAACCATATTCCTATTCGAAAAATCAGTGGCCAATTTCTCATCACTTCCATGAAAGAAGGTTTGGTCCACAGAATCACCGTATTAAAAACAAAAGAAAACAAAACCCAAAAATTGCTCCAAACACTTAAATCCATTAAGTTCAGTAGGACAGTTGTAGCACGTAAAAATCAAGAAAATGTATACATCTTTACAGGATTAGCACCTAAGTTTATATTCACTTCCTATATAGTTGAATGTAATCTAATGTATCAAAGATACATGAAGCTTTTGCAACTCTGGCTTCCAATGCTCTCTGATAACAAAACTGCCTGTTATTCCTGTTTTGTATCATCCATGTGCTGTGAAATATATTTGCAATGGCAGCTAAGGGGAAAGCCCAGTTCACCAAAGGAAGACAATGAAATGCTTGCAAATATTTCTTAAGAACTGTGTTAAAAATTCATTCTTTCTTCATGTCTGTATTCTTTATCTGTTCGTAAATATTTAGCCATGTGCAGTGGAAAAGCTATCACTAGTGTTTTGCAGAAAAAAAGAAAAGAACAAAGAAAGAAGCAAAAGGAGATGGAATGAAAAAACAACAATATTTTTCTTCTGTAAATGGAAATTTGTACCTGAAAGAATCTGGTGTGATACGAACAGCATACAAGGAATCATAGAAACAATTTATATAGAACTTTAATAAAATGTTTCTCTTGTAAAAATCTTGTGTGATTCACCCAGATATAAAACAACACATAAAACCCTATCTAGTTTTACTTTTGCTGTTTCGAGAATATTTTTTCCTAAATCTCAGCTAAAGCAAATAAGTAAAAGCTCAAATAAAACTATTGAAATGTGGACTACTGTCAAGTAGTGCCTTCAAACCATAGAAAGTGCTATATAGAGGAAGGCACAGCTTACGAGGACTCATATGCTGGGAAGAGGCAGATGGAAAGAGTGAGCTAGGCCTAGATGTACACACAGACACACTGCAGCGTAGCCTGCCCACTGTCCACCCTTTTCACAGAGTGCTCTAACTGGTCAGTTGTGAAAGAAAGTCACATATTCCAGACCAAGAGGGCTCTGCAGAAAAATTGAGGAGAAGCTAGATTGGAAAAAGTAATATAAAGAAAGGCTGAAAAATCTGGAGGTGTAACAGAGAAAAAGAGTCTGTTGGAAGAGTGGAACGATGGAGCAGTAGCTGCATGGCCAAAGGCAAGGAAGAGAAGCTACCTGCTGCCGAAGCACAGAACAGGTTTGAAGATTTTAGAAAGAGATTAAAGCAATATTAATATATGTGAATATAACAATAATATATTTGATATAAAACACAGAACCCAAAGTCTGGGCACCTTAATTGATTTGTCACAGTTCATGCTCCCTACTTGCCTGCTGCACTTTACTCTGTTTGAACAATTGGGAAAAGAAATTATGTTGTTTTGTTTTCCCTTCAGTTACTTTCCTTTTTGATTTTTTTTTTTTTTTGTGTTCTGCACAAAATAGGTCAACAATGTCTTGTCTGCATAGTCTGTCAGGGAGTGCTCATCTCTGACCCACGGGTCTCCTTTCCTTTTCCCAATTCCCCCTCCTGGGTGGGGTTGGGTGATAGAGCAACTGTCCAAACTGTGACACCCACCTATATGTAGAGTAGGGATTGCTCCTGTGACACCCCGCACGGTGAAAGAAATTCGGAGGCAAATTTGAAAAGAAACAGTAACGGCAATTCGGTGCAAGTCCTCTCCCGAATGGGCCACAGGGTGTCACTGTCACTCTTGGCAAGTAAAGGAAGATGCTCACTATACCCGTGTGAGCCGTAAGTGCTGAGACACCACTGAGATGGGTCTGCAAGTATTTAACAATCTTATGCATTTTGACAAAAGGGGGAAAAAAGAGCATTTTAAATACATCCCTCTATAAAATCTCAATAAAGGCGTATGTTTAGTTAGGCAAAATTCTCTGAGGGTGATTGTAATGGTCCTTCAGACAACGTGTGAGGAATGCTGAGTGGGGACCAAAGCCCTCTGCTACCGTTTCTGTCAGCAGAACTTTTCTAAACACAAAGCATATAAACCCCAAACTTCTAAAAACAGAAAAAAAAATCAGTGGCAGATTTTCTAAAGCATAAAATCTTAAATCAAGCAAAGCTCAAAGAGCAACATGCATTTTACATTGATTATCTCAGAAGCTGCTGCAGACGTGCAGAAGAGGCTCCTCTCCCAGCACTGCCACCCCCTCCAAGACTGACTTTGGCTGAAAGATCACAGGATAATCTAAACAGTTACAACCAGATGAAGCTCTGGGCCTAGCACAAAAAGCTGCTCTCAATTGATGCAAGGATTATCTCAATAAATAATACAGTGGAATAGCCTCAAACATTGCAAAATACGTGGGACAGCTGTAATTTCTGCTGACATAAAGGGATGAAAAAATGTTTTGCGCTCAGCAGAGCATCAGTGATTTATGCAAAACCAGGACCTGGTTTAAGAAGAAAACTGAAGGAGTAACTGTCATATTACAAAAGCCTGAACTGTATGAGAGGATGAGTAGGAACTGCTGGTGCGAGAGCAGGAAGATTTGCTTCCTGTAGAGTAACAGGAATAAAAGTAACACACACCATGCACTGCTGCACATACTCCAAACAATTACTCTCATTAAACCTGACTCCAGTTTCTGCTAAGGGTCATTTTCAAATGCCATTGCAGTAAACAGGCTCCCATTATATGCAATGGAAGTTGAAATGGACTATAAATGAAGACAGATTTTAATAACTTTGCTGTCTCATTCTTGTGCTACCTTTTCCTGATATCAAGACCGTGAGGTAGGCATCTGCTTCGCTAGGTGGTTTTTTTGATCTTGCTGTCTCCATTAAGAATAACTTAAAAGGTTCATTAACTGCATATTAGAATATCTATAATCTGTCTATATAATACTGAATTACCATGTTGTGCCGTGTTCTTTTCTTCTTCATTAGCTGGAGAACTGTGATTTCAGTACATTGCAAGTATCTTATACCTTCCTAGAATTTAATGGTTTATATAACAACTCAAATAACTGAAAACAACAGAATTTAAAACATATTTTATGCTACTGTTATGCTTTGAAAACATAAATGCTAGCCTGTTTAGTACTGTAAATAATAATCTGTATTTACTTTACAAATATTTCACTGGGATTGATCACTTTGTACCTTACAAAAGTCTGAACATGTGAAGTGCTGTGTCCCAAATCCACATATGCTTTCCTCTGTGAGATTAATCTCCCTAAAATGGATGTGGCAGCTCACATTGTATAGTAAACTGCTTGCATACCTCTTTGCATGTATAATGTTTTATATTGCAAAGCAAAAGAGATTGCTGGTCTCTGGTATGGTCTCCTGGTATTTTGTGACATTAATAGCAAAATCTAAAAACCTTTACTTTCTGGATTTCCAGTCATCGTGGACTAACAAGACAAAAACTGAATAGTGTAATATTAGCACTGTTTATTTGTAATAACGTATCTCCATTATCCTAAGTGAGAAGAGACTAGGAAAATCCAAATACTACTGACATCATGAGACAGAGCACAGTGGTGGGATACTGGATCTTCTGATTGATTTTGGGCTGGTTGGGCCCATTATCTATAGCTTTGTGCCCTTTATTTCAGTAAACTACCCAGCAGTAAATTGATTATTTACATTCATTAGGTTGCCCTGTATTATACCCACACCACATTAAATTAAAAAAATAATGATGAAAAAGCAAGGAAGGAATTGAGTACTATTCTGTCCCTGAGGCCCTACTGCCATCTGGTGTCATTCTTCTTGTCAGATCTAAGCCTGAGCAGAGACCAAAGAACCTCATACATTTCCTGATGACTGTGAAACTCTTCCTGCTTGTCATTAGCTCTGAAAAGAGTCTTCATCAAGCTGATAGGGGAAAAAACTGAGGATTAAGGCAGGACTTAAACAACGGGGACAAGAATGGAGTAATCTATACTACAGCAAGGTATTCATCTGTATTCACTTCTGGCAAAAGCAACGGAATATTATGGTATTAAAAACAAAACAGCAAGATTTTCGCTAAGAAGATATTTTTATCATCATTCAGAAATTTAAGAAGGTGAAATAAATAAAATGCACAGCTATGCTCATTTGAGAACCTTTTGCTTCATGAGCAGTCAGAGAAACAAGGAGAGGCCTGCTGGAACAATGGCAGAGGGTCTGGCTCTCAGGGTCTTCTCAGCCCAAAGCCCTGTGGTATGATTAATTGCAAATGAGAAGCAAGTTCAATTGTTATGTATACCTTTGCTCGCAGAAGCATGCAGTGATTAATACTGAAATGTCTACACATATTTATATGTGGCATCTAAAATAAATCTTACTGTTGCATCTAAACAGATCTGCAGCTTCATGCCTGATGAACCTGGTTTTCTCATAAGCATCAGACATATTTTAAATGTTCAGCTCCTGCAGGATGTGTCAGATAACTTTCTGTGACTGAGTTTCAATTATATTATTATAGTCCCATAACAGTTTGTACTCATGCTAAACTACTATCAGCCAAATCACTATCTTTGTGCAAGGTATAAACAACCCAAAAAACTACAGAGAGAGGCATTAATAGAGTTAGTTTAAGAGAGAAAAACTAGTTGTTTAGACTTTCAAGTAATGTAATGGTCTAGTTCTTGCAAGCCGTGACTTATGTGAGCTCCTAGTTTGGTACCAATAGAAAATAAAACCATTGCAAGATAGCGTTCCACACAAGTAATGACCTTTCCTACAGTGCTGACTTTTTTCCTTCACTCAAGTTAATATATTAATGGAGTCTGGTTATCCACCATCTTTAATTCACTCACTACTGAACCTGATGGTTTCAAGTTCCCAGAAGCTGAAGGACCCTTTATAAACAGATGTTCTTGCTGCACATTAGTTATGTCTAAGCACACCAATACCATTTCGTTGCATAATAAAATAATTCTCAGTTTTACAATATCCTTTATTAACTTAAGCCATCTCTCAAGATTATACAACAAACCTGACACAGCAAGCAGGTAACAGTCATCACTAGTTCCCATTTACCAGGATGAACCTACCTCAAACATTGAACTTTCAATTATACCATGGCAGTAAATAAATGCTAATTACTCTAAGCTTGCAGCTTGAATGTTTTATAAATGAGTATGTGGGAAGCGTTGTGAAATATCACTGATAGTTAATATTTAAATTGCTGCTTGTTTACACTTTAGGCAAGTTTCACTGCAGCTATTTGCAAAGAATTTCAAAGCTCAGAATTCAGTGATTCACTTCTAGAATTTTTAAAAATACCACTATGTTAAAAAAAAAACCCCAACACAAATAGCCCCAAACCTTATGACAAGAAAATCTCCCGGCTCCCAGGGGAAAAAATTCTTTTTAAAGACAGTAATTTATTTTTTTTACTTATGGAAAGAACAAGTCCTTTGGTTTGTCTTATAAACAAAGCGTTCAGGAAGGGAAATGTTCCAGTTGCCTAAACCTTACAGAAGTCCCTCAAAAATGTCAGGAAAATTATTCTACACAGGACAATCTGCAGTTTGAAAAACCACAAAAGATATTACTGCCTTAGCAATAGCACCATTTACTTTAACTAGTGACAGTTTATGTCATACACACACACATGCCTTGTAATTAAGACTCAATTCCACCAGAAATAAAAGCTTAAATTTGAACAATCATACTCATTTTTCCTAATGAATTTTGAATTCTTTTCTATAAGGTACTCCTCTCTACCCACTTACTGCTCTTCACAGAGCCCACTCCAAGTTTTCCACATGTTCCTGCTAAGAACCTGCACGAAACTGGGGACTGCACATTAGTATGGCAGCTTTGTATGAATCTGCGTTCCTTTTGTTAGCTCCTTGTCATTAAAGCAATGGACTTCTAGTCTAATTACACAGCTCAAAGTAACATTGGAAAGACGCAGTTAAGCCATGCAGGCCTAAGAAAGTAAAGACTCAGAAGCAGAGCTCTGCCGAATACCACACTTCATTTTGTTTGCTGAATACCATACTTCATTTTGTTTTAATTTAATGGAATTTTCCTTCCTAGAAGCACGTGGCTTGAGCAAGACATTCAAAGAGAAAAATTCAAAACTTACATGCTATCTTCCAACTTGCTTTGTGTCTCAGCCTCATGATTTCAACAATTACATTCTTGTTTTCTTTGAGAGAGAGAGCACCTGCTCTTCATCACCTGGGCACTTCCACATTCACAGAACAACTCTGTTTCCTCCTCCTTAAAGGAATCTTGCCACTTCCTCCTAAAAAATAGAAAAATGGTACAATGAAACTGGAATTTGGGGCTGAATCTGGCAATGCCATGCACAAATCAAGCAAATTGCTATATGGGGATATAGAAGAAACAGAAAACCCAGAGCAGCTCAGAACCTGTTTGAGAATCAGAATGATTTATTGGAGTGACTCAAATTCAAACCAGGTCAACAGTGAGGAAAAATGTGTTACTGCCAAACTGCTGTTCAGTGAACTATCAGGATCATGCTGACAAGTTAGTCACCAGTGCTCTGTCACAAAATACCCTAAAGCGATCAGCAGGAAGTTAGCACCTGTGCTAGGCTTACATAAGACACATTCAGCTGATCTCCATCCTGCAAGAGAAATTTGGGGAAATTGTGTTCTTGTAACACACTTAATTGGGGATTTCTGGGCTTTGACATTCAGAACTTTCAAAATCAATAGTTTAAGTAAGTTTGTTACACAATACTTAAACTTTAAATATTAAAATTAGAACAAATTATAAGGTAAATTTTTCAAAAATATTCTGGTGATTTATTATTTACTTTATTCCTTAGACTAAAATGCAGCTGCTTGCTTAGTAAACTGATCTTAGGCATATAAACTCATTGGGTTCCCATAAAACTTAGGCTCCCAGGTGATCAGAATCTCTAAAAAGCATGACATCAGCTCTAAATCACTGCAGTGCTTTTGAAAACTGTACTATTATTAACAAATTCTACCTTCTGATCATCATAATGTGAAAACATTGAAATGTTTAGGATATAAAAATCAGTACCACAGACAATTCATCAGCAAACTGATAAATTAAATTATTACTTAAAATATTCAAGCCATCTCAGCTACTTACAAGCTATTCTTGCAGGCTGGCATTAGCAATGTCACTGTTGCCTCTGACCTGCCACATTGCATTATCTTCATAATTAAGCGGAAATCTAGAGTAACAATTTTGACCATCATAAAAAGATAGCCTTGAATTACAGCCATTAAAGAGACTCACAGTATTTTTATTTAGCCACCCCAGAGGACTTATTAAGAGCAATAGCTTCAATTAAAAATTAAGATTCATATAGAGCAAAACCAGACAAATCGCTGAAAGTTTAGTTTCATTAAAAGAAGTTGGTACCCAAACATTTCTGGTTAAAAAATCAACTTGAAATATGAAAATAGAAAGCTTTTGATAAGCTCCTGTAAATTTCTTGCTGTATTTGCCTAGATCAGGTAACTGTGATAATTGTTCTCATACTCCAATAACATGCCAATGGATCAAATTCAATACCAATAGTTACAAAATGAGGGGTTTGGCTTCATGTATCTGCACTAGCAAGACATGCAGAAGAGAAAGTCCTAAAGCTGTTTGAAGCAAGATTATCTTAGAATGTAAGAAGACATTCCAAGTATGCTGGTATAACTGGTGGTCAAATTTTAGGTTAGGTTTTTACTTTATTTTTATGATATCTTTTATCTTATAATTAGTCATTAAAACAATCAGTGGTCTAAGATTCCTCCTGCAAAAGAAATGCTCATCCAAGCTTGAAAAATCTTTCAACCTAATTAAAATCACTGAAAAAAACAGGCAGTTCCTTCCTTTCTCTACTTTATTGCCCCATTCTCCTTTTTTTCTCCTCCTCTCTGTCATATTAAAAGACAGTTTTAGAAAAAATGGTCTGTAATAACTGTATGAACTAACTCTAGTCTTTTAAATCTCGTTCAAGAAAAACACACTGAGAGCAATTTGCACTCACTCATGACTAACACAACCCTTTTGATGTTACTGGAAAGCAGGGGAGTTCTATTTTGGGAACTATCACTAAAATCAAAGGCAGGTTTATTACTGGAAAAGTCTTTCCTATTTTCATTGCTACCACACAGCTTGCTCATAAAATGGTTACTTCAGATATCTATGCTGGGACCATTAGTCAGTCACTTATTCTGTCAGATTCTTCGGTGCTGAGGAGATGAATCACATGTGACTAAGGGCTGTATTTCTATGTACTACTTAAATACCTGATTATAAGACCTCCATTCATACGAATACACATTCTCACTCCCGTGATGAACCCAGCTCCCTGGCACCTGCTATTCAGCAAGGCCTCATTTAATCAAGTGCTGGGTGCTGGTGGCTAACACACGAACGGCCTTAGACTTGCTTTCTCACTGTCATTTACAACAGCCAGAGTACACTCCTCTGCTTCATTATTTATGCTACTGACACTTCGTACACCCACTTGCAGTCACTGGCTTTACAGCTGATGTAATGAGTACATTGGCTGGTCTTATTTTAAACCAGGAATGAGTAGGGAAAAGTCCCACTCCCTTTGTCACAAACAGTAACAGCAGAAGTCCAGCTGGAAGAGGGACCCATTAATCCCACATGCTTGGCCATTTCAGCAAGCCCAGGAGCCAGCAGGCGCTTTCTGCTGCTTCCATTTGCCATGTTTAGAAAGTCAGAGCACGGTCTGCTCTGTGCTCTGCTGCCCATGCGGAAAAACCTGGCCTGCATCCCTGAACATGGCAGAACCACCACCGGTCGTTTTCAGCACTTTGGACATGCAGTACCCAAGTTAGTGTTTGTCTAAGGGATTCAGATAAAATAGATCACATCTAATGGTTTGAATTATTTGCAATGAATTTGCCATTAAAACATGCATTTAAAGCAGTTTCAGTTCCTCCCTCGGGAGGTCCACAGCTCTTCATCCGTGAAACAATCTGGTATCTGCTTTCAGAGTTTCCTTTGAGTCCAGTGAGGAATCACATTTTGAAAATCTCCCTGTCTCTGAAGTATCCATGCCCTACAAATATTCTGTACTCCGACAACAAAAATTATTCAATTTTGTTTCCAGTCTCTGAATGCTACCACTGGTGACACTTTCCTTAAAGGAGCTGTCACTGGCTGTTTGGAGACAAGCAGCTTTTTTCACTGGCTGCCATTCTACGGAGCCCAGAGCGATGAATTCACTGCAATTCACCATGGCATTTGCCCCTTTGTAGCCCGTTGTTGATATCACTGCACTGTGCTAGTATAAAGGATGCATTTATAGAGAAAGGGCAAGATCTTATTTAAATTAGAAGATGATATTTGATGGCTGTTGTTCCATATGTTTGAAAATATCAACTTCACCAGTGATTAGTTAAAATAAATCACATATGGACTAGACTGTTTTACTTTAGGAGTAATACTGAGACTTTGCAGAAGAAGCTGGGAGGGAGTATTAGGGAATGCTGTTTTTATGCAATGTAAGAAGTACAGTTGTAAATTTGCAATCCATGCATTCCGCAAGAAAATGCAGAGACTGAAAAAAAAATATTTTCTCCCCCCAGTCATATTAAAAATGCATGTATTTGATGAAGCAAAACTTAATCATTAGAACTCCGAAGGATAAAATTCTGTATTCTCTAGAAGAAAAGTGCGCCCTGACTGCTTTTCTTTTTAGAAATCTTATCTGTAGAAATTTGCCTTTGCAAGACTGATGTGTTTCATAACCCCTACCTCAACTACAACTCCAAAGTTTAAATGAATTTGCTCTCAGTTTTGATACAACATTATTTAGCATTGCCAGGAAAAAAAAAAAAGTCACATTTCAAATATTTCTGTCTTTGAAAGGATTAGAGCTTACCTTTATGGTCAAAGGCCTTATTAGCATGGTCTTTACAAATCAAATAACTGTCTTTGTGGAATTCATGTTAGTTATTTAAATTGTAGCAGATGGTAATCTTTTCAGCAAAGAAATATTTCTAGTGTGTTGCTTTAGGACAAGATAAATAGGGTTGATCTTCAGATGTTTATAGATGAGGCTCTGTTAAAGCTGCAGGCCTAAAATGCAGATTTCTTGTCAACTTTAATTAGCTCCTGTGAACCCTAAATGATGCAGTTACTCTAAATTAACCAGGGTGAAGAAAAGCAGTTTTGCCAACTTTCTGTTATTCACACTCATGAAAAAAGATGGCAAAGTGACTCTATAATGCTGTGAATTCTGTGTCAGTGAGAAATGAATGCCAAGCCCTGGAATTACAAAATGACTCAGAAGGACCTGACAGAGGCTGAAATGAGAGGAACAAGTAATTCCTTATACAGAAATCTAAATGGAAATGTGCTAAGCATAATGTTAATGAAATCCTGTGATACTTTTTGACAGAGAAAAGCACCCATAGGGTAGATATGCCGAGAAATCTCTGCAGTTACTGCATTTGAAATACTTCATTCACAACACCACAATGGTGTTACCACTGTTGTTTAATAACTATGCTCACACTTCAATGTGAGTGTATGCTAACGGTAATAAAAGACAAAAATTAATTTTGAAAGATGTTGGCATTATAGAAATGACCATAGGCCCAAATTAAAGTTATGTAGATTCATTAGGCAAATTCTAATAAATCATTATTCTGTTTTTGTTAATCTTTCTCTGCTAGTACCTAGGCCAATGAACCCATATACATGAAATTAACTTTTATTAGCCAGGATGTCTACAAAAAGCAAACATAAATCCTTCCTGCCCTTTGTGTGCCCTTTGGAAGGAATGCACCTGATTGAACAGTTTAATCAAGGAGTTGGGCTGCTGATTGTTATTAAAGAATATCTAAAGAGGAGAATTCCTAAAGTGCCTATAAAATTTAATTTGCTAACATCAAAACCAAATGAGACTGCCACTAACAAAAAATAAGTCAAGATTCATCGAAGAAATAGTCACAAATTATTCTTTCAGTGTTTATACTATTGGAATTTGGGGTTTCAGCACCATCCCCTGAAGGATTTACCTTTTGAGTCGTGTAACAGAGCCCTGAGGACCTTGGGCTGTGCATGCTTCTACAGTACTTTCACTGCTGACCCTGCTATCACCACCCATGAGAGGCAGTTGTGAACAAAGCAATGTGCAGAGCAAAGAAATGAGCCAACAGTAGAGGTCAGCCATGAACTGTGGATTTCCTCTCCAGATTTCTTGCCTGAACAATTTGTGCTGTTTGTTATACACCCAGAAAGATGTGGGGCACCTATGCCAAAACAGCAGTGGATAACAGGAGCAGGAGGAAAGAAAATTAGTTTCCCTCCCAAAATAAGGCAAAAATCCAGGTACTATGAGCACTGCCATGAGAGGGTTGAGGTACAAATGGATAATAACATTTGGTTTCTCTGCTAATAACACAGAGCTCCCCTAGCAACTTGTTCCTGTCTGCTAGCTGGTCCAAAAAGGTCAAGATCTCACAGAAAAAAAAAAGACACCACAAATAAAAAAGAGAAACAATAAATTCAACCTAGATGGACAATAAAAAAAAAAATACCTGAGAGCCTTGAAAGCATTGGCTCATTTGAAAAGGGGAATGTTTCAGTCATCCTGTACCTTATGGCTGGAACAAACAATGCACCAATGTGCTGGGCTACTCGGGTTGCCCCCAGTTTTGTCTGGTCCTGGACTCAAGATTTAAAAATATTTAAACAGTGGCTACATAAATTAGGTCAGTGCTTCAGCCAAAACAGATTGTCTGGATTTTTAAAGCTGAGAATTAACATGGACTAATAAACCGCTGTTTACTGTGTTATTTGAAAAACAAGCATTTAGTTACCCCTTGCAAATGAGGATGCTCTTCAACACCATTCTCCCTTAGATGCAGCTGCCTAGGACATTCATTTAATGCAGCAACTGGATTTGACGTGAAGGGATTTGGACTGAAAGAAATAACCCACGCATGGCCTCAAAAATATACTTAAAGTGGCAAATGGGAACCAGACTATCAACAAAATGCACTGAATTTTCTAGGCCTGTTTTTCAACTGTGGTGCATCGTACCTATACAAGGCAGGAGTTCATTTTACTCAGTCACGTGTTTGTCAAGCACTAAACACAACGCTCCTGAGCCAGGACTGTTTTTTCCCATATCCAGGCAAAACATCTAGCACCTGAGCCCACAGCCCTGTTTCTCTGCTGGGGATTCAACAGCCATGTGTCAACATCATTTTGCCCATCTCCCTCCTCCCCATAACGAGACCAAAGCCAAATTCCTGGCTAAGGCCAGCAGGGACTGCCCCTGCCCTGGATCCCCACCCTGGCTACCTTTCCCTCCAGCTGTCCCGCTTGCCCCTGGCAGCGGCTATCCCGCCCGGGGAACTCTGCTGCCCTTTGGGCTAATTCATGTCTTTCGCAGCAGCAACCGCTGCTGATGGCAAAGGAAAACGATCGAACGCTGGGCCTGAGGGCAGAGGAGCTGGGGGCACAGCTCCGCGGCGCTCAGGGACCCGATGCCCTTCGGCTTCTCGGCCAGCGCAGGCAGGGCGTCTTCCCCGCGGCACCCGGGCACGCCGGTTCCCTGCCGGGCACTGGACGGGCGGCAGGGCTGGCTCCCCGCCCCGCCTGGAGCGGTCTTCGCTCCCCCTGAGCCCAGCCCGCGGGCGGACAGGGCCGGCACCCCGCGGGCCTCTGCGGGAGGGCGTCAGCAGGCAGGGCCCGGGCACAGGCCCGGCGGAGCGGGGAAGGCTGCGGGGCGCGGCTG
>VZRW01002940.1:601828-693784 GCA_013398125.1 Aegotheles bennettii
CCTCTCCCCACGCCTCGCCGCTGCGGCTGGGGGCTGTCCCGGGCCGCTCCGTGGGCTTGCCAGCGCCGGGAGCTGCCGGGAAGGGGCACGGGGGACGAACGGAGCAATGGGGATGGGGGAGCAAATTCCGTCAGGGCACTTAAATGGCACCTGCTTCGGGGCAGACACTATGGCTGTTTGTGGGGGGAGTTCAGGACTGGAAAATAAGAGGGAAGAGGAAAGTCCGTCTGGAGTGGGGTCAGGGAGGTCTCGCATCCCTAGGACCTGTTCCTTCCCTGACCCAGATTTCCTTTCATTCTGAAACAGTCTCTGTCCCTGGTCTATTCTGCTCCATCCATGTGGACCTGCTCCCTCCCTCTCCATGAAAAAACGACAGAAGAAAAACACTCCCTGGATTTGAGGCATAAAAAGGACAGAAATCCCTGAATATTATCATATATATTAATGTAGTGCCTACCATCCCTGCTGGGAACCTCATACCCCCACTTTATTCGTGGCTGCATGAACAGAGAACAAACCAGAGAGTACTTGTCCCAGAGAATTCTCAATCTTAAGCAGTGTGAGAGCAGGATTCAGTCTAACCTGTGGCCATTTTTCTGCCATTGTCTTGCTGATGCCCTCTGCCGTATCTGTGTTCTGCTTTTCTGGTTATAGCTGTGCCAGGACAGGTGTCAAAATACAGGTAGTGTATTTCCTCTTCATCACTTCTTGCTGCTGCAACACAGGGTGCGTATGTTGACAGAGCATCATTAGCATTTAGAATTTATCACCCCTGTCCAGCCAAGAAATGATCAAAGAGGGAATCCCCCTTACAGGCAGGGATGAAGAGAGAGAGTGATAAATGTGTGGTAACATTTTGCTGTAGTAGCTAATGAATTATATTACTATAATTACAGTGGCATTTTTCTGGGAATGCAGCAGGTAAAATAATAGATACATAACATCTGATAACAGGAAAAGAGCATATGTGGTAGCTTTCTTTTCTGATGTAGAATCTTAATTATTTATCTATTTATTCCTGTGCCTAAAGAGTCCCTGCAAGGAGAGTTCCAAAGGAAGCTTTATAAAGAGCTGCTGAAAAATTACAACCCTCTGGAGCGACCAGTTGCAAATGATTCCCAGCCGCTCACTGTCTACTTCACTCTCAGCCTCATGCAGATCATGGATGTGGTGAGTCTGTGACCTTCTAGGAAACTGTTTCTTTAAAAAGGTGGATTTTTCCTTCCCAGAATGGAGATTTGTGATAGCAAAGGAAGACTGCAAGATATTGGAAAGCGCAAATAATTCAAGACAACACCAAATTTTGACTGCCATTTTAAAGAAGTAAACTTAAAAATAAAGTTTGACTCTTTCTTAGATCTCATCAGTATTTCCCAACCTTCTTAGCAGTATGAACTATTTAAAGTGAAGCTCAAACTGCATACTTTGCCTTTTGAATCCTTAACTGTACTTAGAAACAACAAGAAGTGTAGTTGGGAGGGTGGGGGGAGGGATATGCAAAACCAAAATTCTTGATTTCTGGTGGTCATTAAAGAACTTCTTATTTTTTGAGATGGGGGATGGGGGATGGAGAGGGTATCCTGGCCAAAATCCAACTTATATTATTTCTTCTCTTATTTAGACAAGATTGCTACATTCTATATGCTTAAATTTTGGCTGCTTTATTTGCAACCTCAGTTGTTTGGTATATCAATATACTCATGTGCAGTTTTTGGCAGGCTTGTAAAATGCACCATAGGATCTCTTGAGTTCAAATATGAGTAATGTGACTGTCACAGTGGCACAGAGATCAAACTCTACATATAAGTGGGTTTAAAGTATTCATTTTTACTGAATTCAACTAGCGGTGGCGACTAATAAAGAAGTTAATTACTTAAAACTAGTAGTTAACCTCAAAATGCCATTATCTTTCCATCAGTTCGAGGCACAACAAAATTTAAAAAAGAAAGATGGGATTATCCATGTCATGTGGCTTGTTTGCTGTTCCTTTACAAGCTGTTGACTGCCAAAATCCAGCAACTGTTCATATAGTATTTAAAGGTCAGCACACACACACAGAGAACTCTGCAGGTTTAAATGCTCATAGTTTCTGTGCACATTTTTGCAAGTTCTAGATTTTATTAGGCCTAAGGTGAAAACTAGGATGTGTATTTCCAGTGTGATATTTACTACTTGCTAGAACGAGAGTAGGCAGTTGTAGTCAGTGAGCTGTTTCAGTGCCAGTACAGCTAACAGGCAAAGTGTCAGCTCTATCCTTGTCTATGGCAGTTGAGTTTTCATGTATGTGATCCCAACGAGCAGAACAGAAGCTATATGAAATCACATATTCTTTGAATGATGGATGGTGAGTGAAGAATAGGCGTTACGCAGAGTGCAACAATTCCAAAAGGTGCTGGCAGATTGAACTCGACGCAGACTGTCTGTACTGCATGGGCACCTGAGAGCTAGAAGAGGACACCCAGGCATTAGACCAAAACTTTGAGATAGAAGCCTGTACCAGTAGGCTGATATAACATGACACTAACATCCCACTAACTATGTGGGTATGCTTTTGATGTTAATGATGTTTATTATGGGTGGGCTTAGAGATTTTGAAAAAAGGAGATCTCTTTGTGCTGAACACTCTGCAGACACAAGTAGTACATGACTCCTGGCACACAGATTCGGTTTAAATAGACAAGAAAGCAAGAATGCCAATCAGAGGCAACAGAAAAAGCATAAAAGCAAGGAACAACAAAAAAGGAAGAAATTATAATGTGTTAATAGGGGCTATATTAATTTCATGGTTTATCTTCTACTTTGATTCCTTCAGAATGTGCCAAGGTAACACAAAGAAAGAGGCATTCAAAAGGCAGTGGGAGTCATGAGGACAGGGCAGGTCAAAGTAAAGAGAAGGAAGCTGAAGTGAACAGAGGGCAGCATGGGACAGACAGTGCTTCAAAGGTCTGAATGCCTGAAGGTCCCTACCTGGGCTACTGCTGCAGCTATTCTCATTGTCTCAGACCTTCACGGGTTTCTTGCCGTGTACAGCAGGGAATGTGGAGGACAGGACAAAAATAACCACTTGGTTCTCTTGGCCCCATAACATCTGTGTGATGAAGCTTTGGTCTACCTCCTCTTTCCAGTGCATCAGGCCCCTTAGTGCTCTGTAGCAGTTCCTAATGGCTGGAGTCTCCAGTTGCAGCTATACATTATGTGTATCTCTAGTTTTAGACTTTTATCTTTGGTACTAATAGGCTAATATCTTTGGGAAAGCTTAGCCAGGCTATTCAAGGCCTGCTCAAACTAAGCACCTGAACAAAGATCCTTACAGCACATGGTGCTTCAACTGAATCTTAAACCAGGCTTCAATAAAACCCCTATCCAAGGAAGGACTTCATTTACCAGGACTTCTTCAGTAGCTTCCTTTTGGGAAATGACCTCCTGCTGCATACGTGCCTTCTCACAGCTACTGGAGGAACTTTTGCTTTGGTACAGGACAGTACAGTCCCCTTCAAAGGATTTTTATGCAACTCTTTTTGTACAACTGTGTGTTTAGGAAACATTTCCCTAGTGCTTGGTTTATTTTGATAACCAGGATAAAACCCCTGATGCTGTGGGGGTTTTGGTGTTTGATTGGTTTTATTACTGTTAGCACTACGCTACACACAATTCATTTCAGAATTACTTCAGAATAGGAGAGCTTGAAAAAGCACTTTGATCCAAAATAAAGCAGGGCTGTGAACAGACCAATTTTTTCCCTGGCTTTCAAAAATTGCACTTCTGGTGTCATCCTCGATAGACACATTCGGCCTGAATATGTTAAGCTAATGTGTTTTTAAGTGTTAACCACCCTGGGTTATGAATGGCCAGATCCTCCTAGTGCTGACACAGCTTACAGAAGCCTTCTTTAAGTCATAAAAACCATTTCCTGAATAGAATAAACTAAATGCCCACAAGACTTTTTTCCTTCTTAAATTGCATCTATACTGTAAAGGTTTCCTTTGCACTTCTATGAGTTAATAGTGGGGCTTTCTCTTTTTCACACTCCTGACCTGGCTATAACCATATCCTTGACCACTCTATGAACAGTTGGCTATTGGACACAAATGGCAAAAGGCCAGCAGGCAGTCAGCTTCAGAGAGTTAACTTCTTCCAGAGTTGTCAAGTTTAATTAAAGAACATACAAACTGAAACACAAGTATCCACAGATCACTAGCCAATCTAGGTATAGTCAATGACTGGCAGTCTTGGATAATAGGATTCAAAACAGAGTTTTTGATCCTATGTGCCTTTCTAAAAAATCCCTTCATAATCAGTAAGACACCATAGTTTTTGTACTGGCAGTTTAGTTACAACTCATTCTGCTTGCTATAAAACTGATTGCATTTCTTTCTCGGAGATCTGGGATTGACAGGCAAAGAAAGAAACAGACCATGAAGTAAATTAAGCTTCACACTATAAACCAAATGAGTTTTCTTCATTGTCAACAAGAAGCAAATGCTGGTGGGAATGACAGCTACTTTCAAGAACAATTACTGGTTTAACAAGCTAGAAACAAAACATGTCACCACCATACTTTCCTGTAGTTTATATATGCACTTCATTGGCTTCTCAGCTGATACAAGCTGTACTGGAAGTTAGACCTATCCAGAGCAGACCTGTCAAATCTTTGCCAGAACAGACTGAGCCAGGCTGGATCCTGGCTGCTGCTATTCCTTACTTGAAGTCTCTTCCATTCCACTCTGACTTTGTTGATGTGAAAGGGGAGACAGTATATGAAAGCTTCTCCAAATACAGTGGATGTTTCCTACCTTACATTTTTAGTTTAATCCTTTCCTTCTAAAGCTAGCAATTATTTCTATCCTATGCTTGCAGATAGGTTTTTCTTTTTATTGGTATTACATATGCATGCTAGCATCAGGACTACATAATGAGGGACCTGTTAGTGCTGATTGCCCCAACTTAGTTTAGTCCACTAGAAAACAGTGTTAATAAACTGTCTAATGAGAATGCAAGCTGTCATAGTAAATTACACAAAGTGTTGCTAAACAGGGAGGGGAAACAGTGGCAGCATGAGAAAAATGCAGTTTGAGGACACATGAATGAAGAGAAGAGCTAGCAAACTGGGAGAGTGCTTTGGGAGTGCATGGTAAACCTGAGAGACAGCAAAGGTGGAACTTAGGTGGAAGAGGATGGGGGCAAAATGTAAAGAAATAGGTTTGAAAGAGCTGGACTTGAAAAAAGCTTCTGTGTCAAGTTGATAAGAACTTCCAAGAGAGAGATCCTAGGTATCTTTCTGTTTGCTTTATTCCTATATTCCTTAGTAGAAAAATCACAGCTCTTAAACCTTTGCAAACTACAATTGTAGTCACAGTCCAGACTCTCCCTGTGCTAAATGATATGTAAACACAGCTGAAAAGATCATCTTTGTTCCAAGACATTTACAAACAAATTATATTTTGATAGATCAGATTCTAACATTGGAATTGTTCAAATCAAAATAACTGTTAAAGCGTACAAGACAACGTTAAATAAAACTTTAGCATAAAACTGCTAAAGTTAAGACTAGAAGAATTATTGCACTGGGATAAGACCAATAGCTTTCTGATATTAACTTTCATTAATATGTCTTAGACTTTTCTAAGGAATTTCAGCAGTTTTACCCTGTAACTGTTGAAAACATTACTGTGTTCTGGGGCTTTTTGGTTTGAATCTAGAATTTATAGCAACTTTCTATGTGGAACTTGGGACACCATTTTATGAGTGTCCTAAGCTGATCTCAGCACTCTGCTGCCAAAACAGATGATCTCACTAACTTCTGGCCTCCTGTTCTAGCCCCATGGCTTGCACCAGTGTCTCTGGGACTGAACAGTTAGCTGTACCAATTTTCTGAGTAGTCATTTTTTTTAGATGACCTGTACTCAGATTGGATTTAGATTAGCTTAAACTGCTCACAAACCTCTACCCGTGGTTGTTCTTCACTTAAAATCCATCATATATTTAGCAAAATAACAAGCTAGTCCCAGCTCTATCTGAGCCTAGTTGCTAAACCTGGGAAAATGCTGGATCAATACTATCTTAGCTTGTGACTTCTGTAGCAAGACTTATGGTGACAGACATTTTGATGGGCATGAATGTGTCCATTTTGGTAAACTCTGATAATAAATAATTCATTTTTTTCCCTACAAGCAGAAGAAATAACATTTAATAATTTATTTAAGAAAGTTGAATTTAGTTATTTATCTACACGAATATTCAAGTTCTTACTTATGATGCATAACACCATTTAATCAGGAATCTTTCATGGTTCTACTAGGCATCTACTAGCTAATTAAACAATTGCACAACAATTTTTGCTTATTTTCCAGTTTCTCCTGTTTCTTTTTTTTAAATTTTTAGTTAAGGAAAAGAAAAGTGCTGAACAGTTGTTTGGATGTAGTGAGCAGCAGCAGAATCTCAAGAGAAATCCTGTTCCTTTAGGCTGTTCAACTCACTTGTGCAGACCAAAGGAAATATGCAAGCATGCACTTTTTTATGTTGATCTGAATTCAGTCAAAGTTTGCTCATCCTACATTGCCCTTGGTTACTTGTATGACTTAGATTTATATATTCAAGGGCTTTTGTCCTTGTTTCACTTTACACAGTGTAGGTGATACAACTGACTTCAATGACTTATATACAGTACTTAGCAAAGCCTCTGCAACTCAGTATTTGCAATCAAATACCCTGGATCCATGGGGCAAGATAGTAATGCGAAATATCTTGAAATTCTAAAAATAAAATTATGCTGACATTCAAAGACGGAGAAGAGTTTCTGTAAAGAAACAGACTATAAAACAAACACCTCCCCCGCAAAAAAACCCTCAAAACCAAACAAAAACCAAAACACAAAACCAAAAAATAACCCCCCAAAAAACAAAGGAGACATTTAAATCTGGAAAGACAAATAAAACAACCAAATCAAGAGTCTTGTTGAGAAATGGTGCTGAAGAAGTTCCTAAGCTGTTTATCAAACCTCAGCAGCCTCTTCACAAACAATAGTTATGGCAGAAGCTCATCAAATCTGCATTATTCTTTTAATTTTTAGCATTCATTTTTGTATATTAGAAAAAGGCTCTCCAAGCTTTATTTTCCTCTCACTTTGCTGCTTGATCTTTCTTCCATGGTAAATGGGGAGACTGTTTTCACTTTCATCTTGCAGGCATTTCTATTCTACCATGATTTATTCCTGAGAGTTTAGAAAACTGGAACAGTGCTGGGATATGCTTTCTGATATTTTTAGTTTAGTACCTATGAAAACTACTGGATTATAAGAGAAAAGAGAGTATTCTGCTTCTGAGATATGAGGAACAGATCTTTTCAAATAACAGTCTGAAGTATTCTAATAATTGATCTATTTAAACAAGCTGACAACACCTCTACCTATCCTACTGTAGTGAAATACTGATATAGTAAGAGAAACTGCAACCTTATTTCTGTAATATTTGTTCATTTTTCCCTTGCTTCTAAATATATGCTGGCTTTTTTGACTATTTTTTCCTTCAGCATCTTTCTTTTACCTAGTCTTCTCAAACAGTATTAGATCTGGAAAGATATTTTAAACACAGTCTATATTCTGTAGGATGGAATGGGAAGCAATGAATTTAAATTAATTTAAGGCAGTTTGCAGGAAGAAAAAAAGGACTGACTAAAGGCTGTAAAAAACCTCCTGATAATAGATAACTGGAGGACATTAGAGATGTTCATTGCATGTGAACATCAGAACTTCTGTTCTGATTTCTGGTTCCACAGGAGAGGTCTTTGGAATTGTAATACAAATCAATTGGGGTTTTTCGTTTGGTTGGTTTTTAATATGAGTAAAGCAAAGCAAAGCAATTTCTCTGCAGTTTTTCTCATCCTTCATGATATAAATAATCAACACAAATCATAAAAGCTCAGTACTTAATTTCTTTGTTTTCTAATTATATTGATATGGACGCCCCGTTAACTTAAGAAGTGAGTAGACATCTACTGGTATGCCACTTGTGATAAAGGTTTGCATCCTTACTGTGAAAAGTATAATTAAGGTCCTAGAAAATAGATTCTGTTGTGATGGATTGCTGTAGAGTACAGGGACCAGAACATAAAGCTTTCACATTTTACATAGGACCTCTTACTAGAACAACAGAATTTGCAAAGTCACATCATCTAGTAATTATTACTAGTCCTCAGTAATCAGCTAATAAAACAAAATTACAGCACGTGACATTATATCTGGGAGTCAGGTTAGGCTAATTAATAGTTTTTCTTCTACAAAGGTTGTAATTCACAGAATTTTGGGGACTGAAATTAATATACTCTCTGTAATATACAGAATTGTTGCTCTTTTTAAAAAAGAGTAATTACAGTTAAAATTACAATATTTCCGTCACATTCAAGTACTGGATAATACATCATGTCACTACATAATAGCTACGTTCATTTCAATTTCTTTTCTGGGAAGGCTTCTGGAAATGCTGTGGGTGGATGAATTATCTGGGAAAAAGCAACTCACACCTAACCATCACGGCCTCTGCCCTGCTCCTGCAATGTGATCAGTGGGGGCCGCAGGTTGGCAGGAAAGGCACTGCAGCAATTTCAGGGATGATGGCAAGGGAAGCCAGTAAGTGCTGCTAAAGCAATGCACCTGACCTCTAACACCATCCTTGGGAGCACCTGTGTTACCAGAGGGGCTTGGGGACTTGATTAAATTACCAGTTGTGGTTTAACATTTTTAACTGGTAGTCCTGATGGGCTATGGCTCTTGAACAATGGAGTAGGTGGCATTCTGTTTCTGCTCTGTTTCGTTTTAGGGCTATATTCTCAGATTTGTGCAGATACAGTGTCTGTTTTTCTCTCAGAAAAGCACACACTATAAAAAGTTTTCAGTAATTTACCAATCTAATAGTGCTGACAGCAGTTGAACAAATTATTGTCAATGGATTGCAAGTAAACACTTCTCTATCAATGAACACTGTATTAACGAAGAAACATTCAAATGTTAATTACTTCAAATTTAGATGATACAGATGTGAATTCTTCAGTTTCTCCTGAACTCTTCACCATGTTTGTCTGAATAGACTACTAAACAATCTTTTGTTCCCAATCTAAATATATCTCTGAGTTACAACAAAGGAGGAAAAAAAAAAAGGAAGATCTCACAATGGGTTGGCAGCAGGGAGCATACATGTACGAGCACTTATATAGAAAAAGAAATCTTGTAAAGTTCACTTAGAATTTTAATTACTTTATTTGCAGTGTGTTAACTATTTTGATTTTTTAATTTATTCAAAATCAAAAGAACTATTTTCCAAGAATAACCAGAAGAAGCCTGAAGTAAACTTATATTCAGATGTAATCTTCACCTATGCTTGCATGTTCATGTCTGTTATCTGAAACTAGAATTTGATTTGTAAAAAGGAAAGGCTGTTCACACTGGCTTCAACAACAGCTGGCTGGGAAGTGCTAAGAGAATGGCATGAAGCCATGTTGCTGCTCATTGGCAGCAACATAAGAATATATTTATCCAGTTCATTTCTCCAGAATCCTCTGGTAGCCATGTGAAGCCATATTTGCATGTGAAGCCATAATCATACCTCCACATTGCTTATATGATCCTTATCATGGAGTAGCCTGAAAGGAAGATGATCAATCACCATGTGCAGAGTTGGTAAACCCATGCACATCTTTAATTACACAGCACTACTACTTTGGACTTGTTTTCTGTGTTCAGTCATGAGGATTAACATATTTCTGTGGTTGGCAAGCCCCTAATTACTCTCAGTAACTACACAGTTGTGGTGATTAAGTATTTGAGAGGAAAGAAGCAGGCCTTTTGCACTCTACCACCAATGCTACGGAATGCAAGAATGAGGACAGAAAAAATAATGAGTACTGGTAAATTTGACTGAATCACTCACTGAGCTCAAGAAATTCAAATAAGTATTTTCATGGATTTTGAAGTGCTCACTCCATCTCTGACCCTACCAGTCAGAAATGTTCTGTTCATAGCAGAGAGTTTGCTCTTTTGTGTTGCAGAAAACAGCAGCCTGAAAGACTCTGTAGGTGTTCTGACATTTCAATCATGACACTTGTTGCATTTGTGAAGAAAGAGACACACAGTTGATTTTCATCAATATATTCCTCTCAGCCAAGCACATAATTTCTCAGTACCTTTGTCAGTGATTCTTTACAGGCATTAAAGAGAAGTGGGGACCACATGAATTTTTAGGGAAAGTTGAAAATGAAGACCCTGTAAAAGAGGACTCTCAAACCTGTCCCTCAGAGGATGGAGAGTAAGGAATAACCAGAATTTCTGTAACGCTGATTCATCCTCTCTTCCTGAATTATTAAGGTGTCTTTGTAATACTTCTGTGTCATCAGCTGCAGAGATGTTCAGCAGGATAAGCAATGTATTTTGTATTATACCATTCTCCAGGGAATTTTTTAATTGCCGTGGTGATGTCTGTGCTATATCCTAGATTGAACAGGGACCCCAAGACATCAAGGATAATGGATTATGTTACAGATCACAGGAATTTTGGAGCTAATCCTTCTTGCTTAATTTGCCTAAACTTGAAAAGATGGAGATAAGATTGTATAGAGGAGTGACTGTCTGGGATGAGTAATGGCACTTTGCTAACTGGTCCTCTGAAGCTACCTTTAACTATGTCTATTTGTAGTGGACAGAGCCATTCCTCGTGGTTGTGTCTTAGTCAGATGTCCCTGTGGCTCTGGTGTTCCTCGACAGTTCTGCAGCTTCAGCATGTGAACTGATGCTAAAACATGGACAATGTGCTCTGGTCAGGTGTGGAAACTTCTGTTGCTGCTATTCCCAGAAATAGGATAGAAGAATGCCAGCAGCAGACTGGTGCTGGAGCTGTGTGCTCTGATCACATGAAGGGAGAGGAAGAGACAGCTTTGTGTGCAGAATCTTGTTCTCCTGTAACTTTCTCTTCTTAAAGAAATCAGTCACTTTTTTCCCACTTTAGTTTGCTAAATATATGCATTTCCATATGACTTACGAACATTTTGAGGAGAAAGGCTTAATAAAAAGTCAAATATGACTTAAAGTTGATTAGTGAGAATAAAAATAGGGTCGAATCCTTTGATATAATGCTGTCTTAGCATTACATCCGGGTGTAACAACCTGACCTTTCAACTTCTGTGTTTTACAGCGAATCTCCAGTCAAACAAATCAAGTTCAAAAGCTTTGATTCCCTCTTTTTTTAACACTGTCTACGCAGAGGGGCTATGGGGGCTCTATTATTCCCTCTTAGCCTCTGGAATGGTTGGTAGTTCCCAGATTCCAGCATGTGTTCAGAGCTGGGATGCCTATCTGTGTCACACTGACAATGATAATCAGCACCTAGAGCCAGTATTTAACACTTACTCAGGGTTCAATCCTCTCAATGGGAGTCTTCTGTGGAATACCAGGGAATCAATAATTATTTGCAAATAAAGCAACAGAACACAGTTATTACTTTGCACACTTGCAATAAATGTAACTGCACTTTATACTCTATGCTATATTTAATAATTGAATTGTGTGAAATCTACAGTGAATCATGGGAATTCATATGATAACATGAAAAAATGCAATCTTCCCCTCTTGTTCTTCAAAAGAGTATTTTTTTCATGCAAGATGTGCTGAAGTATGTTATTAGCTATGCTGTACTCTGCTCATTTCATATGCCTGCTCCCTGCTTGTCTTTGTGAAGATGAATGTGTTCAAATCTAAATACAATCTCTTGTTACCAATGGTGTACTGAAAAAAAAACGAAAAAACACTGCTATTACAATTACATCCCCATGGTAACAGAAACAAAGCCCTATTACAGTCAATGGCAAGCATGACCGTCAGACCTTGTCAGTGTATATGGAACAGAAACACATCCTCACATTTTAGGAAGGCTCCTTGCACAGGTACTCTGCCCAGAGTTAAGATAACTCTTCCATGCTCTTTCTCCAGCAGCTTTTCTGCTGTGTAAGATTTGCATCCATCTGGGAAGTTCTACGTATGTTTTAGCAAACTCTGCCTTTCTTTTAAAGCAAGGTAAAGTAGCTGGGGAGAGAGCAAATATTCATTGCATAAGCATGTGAGATTAGTTGGTGTGGAGAAACCACTGGAGTTTTTCAGACTTGAAAAACAGAGTACACATGGCACAATTAAAAAAAAACAAAACACAAACCAAACAAATTTCCTCTCAGAATTGTACCTGAATTAAATTAAGCAAAGCAATCAGACTCCTCATCTCACACTCCAAACTCAACCTTAACCCAGGTAAAATTCAAATGACATTTTCCCAGTTTTTATTTTAAAGAAAACCCGAAGATTTTCAAAAGGCTAAAAATGAGTATCTACTCCTATCCCAGCAGCACAGAATGCTTTAGTGACATTTTAGCATTTTAACTCCAGAAATTCTTAAAACTTTCACAGAACTTTAGCTATAAGCAGAAGCATACTTGTCTGTTGTATTCAGGTTTTACCAGCATTGCCCAGTGACTTGCAGACCATCCTATTGCAGTTTCCACTACGTGAAACCAGGAGCTCACCATAATGGGTTTCACCACAGCTAAAGCTTTCGCCTCTGCATATCCTGTCCCAGGACCCCTCTGCACCCAACAGCAGCTGCTTGTTTCCATTTGTGGTAACACTGCATTACTTCTGCTCAGTGTGTTAGCCCATCTCTTCTGCTTGTCCTTGTTACTACATACAAGCATCTGGAACTAATGTCAGCAGACGTGGCAGTCTGAGATGCTACATGTTGAGCTGTATAACTGTGTGCAAAGACTGCACTGCTAAGAATATTTATAGGAGTGCTGAAATCTGTAATGCTATGTATTACTTTTGCAGCAGTACTGTAAAGTATTCATTTGGGAGTGTTGCATTGCTATTTGTAGGTAGGGACCATTTTCCTTGTGTTTAATTTGCTGAAAATTATGTGCTTGTAGGTTAGAAGGAAGATTTATTAAGTCATTTTTTAAAAAGTATTTGTTGATTTTCTACTTAATCACATTTATAATAATTCATTAAAAAACCTCAAAAAGATAGTAAGTAGTCTGAACAATTTCACATGCTCCTGATAGAAGGGACACTCTTACAAACTGTCAAGACAGGAAGATGCTCTACAAATAATAAGTATCATATGCCATAAGACTAACCACAGAAGTTGGACCCGGTACAGCATAGCTGGCTAGCTTCAAGTACTGCTGGCACTGTTTACTCCACAGCCCAACTAAGAAAGAAAATGGCATTATGCATATATATGTAAGCCAGCCTGGATGTGTGCATCTCAAAGGAAGGTGACATAAGCAGATACTGCTTTGAAATAAATCTTCTGTATCTTGAACTTTAAACATTGCACTCTGATTAAGTAAACATTTATGAAGATAGGTCATATTTTGAAGGTGAGAAGCTGCACAGAATTGAAGTAATAGCAAGATAAGTCCTGGCTGTCACAGAGCACTATCTGCTAAAGAGAGGTAGCCTGAGCTGGAATGTTTGCTTTACCCAGCATTATTTCTAGTGAGTGTGTCCCCCTCCTTAATTTGTACAAGAGATGGTTCTAGTAAATATGGCCAGCAGAGGAATGTAGGTCATGGATTTAAAACAAGACAAGAACAATAAATAGATAGAATGAGCATGCAGAGTTAGACTTTAATCCCACCTGTCTTCACTGGATTTGCAATCACTCTCTGTCCTACAAATATTTATAAATGTGTTCATAAAATTGGGTCAATATATACAACAGTCATAAGCCCAAACACTTTGCATGGATGACTCAACCCTTTCACAAATACTCTTCAGCTGCATTCTCCTTTTCAGCTGTACATTCTAGTGTAGGTTCTCATTCAGCTCTGCTGCACCGTTCACATGATGTGAAGAGGCTGATTTTTTAATTCAAATAGGAAACAGGAACTGTCACTGCATCTGGGATTGGTACTGCCACTCTGTCCTTCAAGATTATAGAAAGTGCTTGGCCCAGCAAGTTGTGTTGGGAACATGCCAGAGATCTGCCCTGCATTGTTTCCTTATTTAGGGAACTTCAATAAACTTTACTCACTGCTTAACTCACCCTCCAGCCCATTCTCTCAGTACTAATCTGTAAGAATTCAGGCTTTTTCACTTTATACAGTTTAGTGAGCTCAGTGCATGACCCTAAAAAAGGAAGAGGAAGAAAACCCCAAGCTGTGTGAAGCTAAAATTAAACATAACAGGGTTTTAAATTATGTGGGGAAAAAACATCATTAAGTGCTAGTAGTCTGACATTGTGGATCAGAAGATGTTGAGAATGTTTAATAAGCAAGTGCTGAGACAATGAGCAGAAGTGAAAATCTATGTAGGGAGTGCCCTAAGTGTCTCTCACTGGCTGCCAGCCCATTTTTAACTTCAGACTGCAATGATTAACTTCAGTCTTGCTACGAGGTACTAATCAGGAACCTAGCATTATTGCTATAATAAGGGATGTCTTAAAATGTTTCTACAAACTCTCTTATTAAGGTTCATAGTAATTGAAGACTGGGTCAGAGAGGCACTACGTTTTCTGTAATTTAGGTGAGATTCAACCATGTAAAAATAAAGAGTCTGGATTTGAAATGCAAGAATTACAGGTGATAGATTTTAGTCAGGACATCACTTTACGCAAGTCTTTTGGGAAGTATGTGTTTCTTACTAGGTGCTACACCCCACTGTGTGCCAGCCTACAGGCATGCAGGCTTATTTTACTTCTTTTTCTGCTTGCTTTTTGCTGCATAGCTTTTCTAGTGTGGATACTAGATGTGCTGACATCCCTTTGAAAACCAGCAGATAATCTTCTTTTCCAAGTTTGTAATGTCCAGGATAATGCCCTTCACAAAGCATTATCAAATTTTCATCTCTTCTTTTATATAATTCTGTTGAACACAGGGTAAGGGAAGGATAGCGTGAGAATCTGATACTGTGCTTCCGGAGGTGATCAGTCTGATAAGAATGTTTAACTTGGAAAGACAGACAAGACCAGTGATGGGAGCTGGAAGAATGGAGACAGTGCAATTCCCTTCAAAAAATTCCAGAAATTGTTACCTCTACTTTCAAAAATGAATGAAGGACCATTCAAGTCTTCCTGATGTCAGCTACTTTCCCTTCATTAATTTCACTGCCATAAAAAACACGATAAGCAGTCCAGCAGCAATTTGCCATCTGCCCTCACAGGTCATGACTACAATTAGGAATCAAGCAGACTGAAGCAGCCTCCTACCCACCTCCCACTGGGCAAATGGAACCTAACTCTTCATTAACTGCACTGCTTGGCCAGTACTATCTGAACAGTGAGAACCCTAAAGTAGCTAGTATGGAAAAAAACCACACCAATCCAAACAACATGATATAGTTTCTGGTCTCATTCTCTGACTAATTTTCCCAGCATCTCAGAATATATTGTGAAGTGCTTTTTCTTTGCTCCTTAATAGTAGAAGGGTTGTAATATGAGCTGCCTTCCTTTTGTGTTCAACACTTTTTCTCTAAGTGTTTACAAAATACTGCAAAGTGAAAAAAGCTGGTGAAGTTCTACAAAGCATTTCAAGCCCACCCATCATTTTATGGGGAAGTACCGAACAGTTCTGATGAAAAACAGTGTTAAAGCAGCTTGCTGTAAAGCTTTTAAAACAGTGTCCAAAAAACTCCCCTAGCTGGGAGAAACACTGCAGGATGTCTCCTGCTCCACCTTTCACCAGCTTCACTTGGGACCATAGAGAAGGACAAACCCTTTAAAACCTGAATCTTTCCTCTAGTGATGGGTGAGTCAATCCAATAATAAATAAAATATTGGAAGCCATTTTCTCCAACAAGCACTATAAAAAAACCCACCAATATAAACCAAGTCTCAGCATGCAGCAAAGTTTTTATAACTGAGGAGCAATGATGAGATTTATGATTCAAACACTGATGGAACCTTAAATATAGTGATCCAAGTGGGAGTTATTTTATTCAAATATACTCTTTCAGGCTCTAAATGCTGAACATAACAGAAAGAAACTCCAGGAAAACAGCATGGTCCATCTTCACTTAGACTAACACTGTACAAGTTACTTTTGAGTTAATACTCTCAGGATACCCTCTTTGAGTTAGGTTTGAGTGAAAGATCACTCTTCAGAACAACTTTTGGCTTTCAGAATACATTTGCAGAGTCTCCTGCAGGCAACCTGTGATGGCTCTGCTATATGCCCAGCTGCCAGGCAGTGTGGCAGGCAGCTGAATCATTCTGCCAGCAGCACAGCTGGATTTAAAGTCTGCTGTCCCCCTCAGCTCTGCTACTTTGACTGCTCATTGATGGCTCTCTAGCCTGGTTCTGTGATGTGTGCTGGTTGATAGTAGAGCTCTTTTCTGATACTCCTAAAGTAGTTCATTTGGCTGTGCTGTGGGCTCAGGGCTTCAAAATAAATCCCCATGGCGTATCATTAGCTTAAGCATCAGCAGCACTCCAGCTTTAGTACAGTCTTTTCCTTCTACTGAAAAGGGAATTTTTGAAACATCACTAATCTAAGGTTGGGGCCATTCATGTGTAGAAAGAGATCACACTGGGAAAAAAAATGTGAGTTTAACTCAGAATTTAACCATGCAGGAGTACATGCCGTTCAGCTAACATTCCTGACATAAGCTTCCCACACCATAATGGATTCTGAATTGCTCTGCACCTTCGAGTAGTTGGTTATGCCTGTGCAAAGCAAGACAAGTACTGTCTGCCCTGCAGAGAAACCACACAGCAGTGGTGCTGTCCGCCTTGCTCAAGTGCAATAGAGGGGACATCGCATTGTAGGAACTTGTCGTGTTCATATGGCACACAGAGCTTTGAGAAAATGCTATCAAACTTTTAATGATAAGTTATCATTGGTGGCATTTACATCTGATCTAAAAGTGGCTATAATTAATAGAAACATACATAAGTTTTTCATGTCCATAATTTGCAACACTTGTCTATAGACTTTAGTCCATGGTGCTACGAATGATCTCTTAAGTATTGCTTCTTTATTCATGAATTAAAGATCCCATGTAAACTAGTTTTGTTGTGCTGTGACACTATAAGCAGGTTTTTGAGTGAGGCACCAAATTAATGTTTGTATGGCTAGAGAACAACAGCTACTATTGTAAATGAATTACTGCTTTGCCGGGCTGACATGTTCAGCAATGCCTTCAGCATTCTAATTCAATGCGGCTTAACAATGTATTCCTGAAACCAAAGGGTTAAAGAGACCTGTTTCCCCATAATGCCATTTAAATAAGTTATTCACTTGAGACAGTTTTGAAAAAGTAAGGTTCATGGAAGCGATGAAACAGAAAATATAGAGGAAAAGTGCTGAATCACTAGCTGTGTGGTCTGTGTTTCCTTATATTTTTTATTTTGCTTTTCATTTTAAAGGAAGGTAGGAATGTGCTTTTGAGGGCAGACTATTCATGCACAATAGCAATCTTTACCTAAAATCTTTCTATCTGTCTACATGTTGCATATTGATTTGTGATTACACACAACCTAGTAGCACTGGAATATATTTACTGATGCTGCTCCTCAAAAAGCTTCGTTTGTTTTACAAATACCCTTGTACCTTGCACTGTATTTGATTTTACATGCTATGCAACTTTTTACAGTTGTGCTGCTCTAAAATGGCTTCAATTAAGGGTCTCTCAGGACTCTTTTTCAGTTAGAAGTCCACCAAGCAACAGCAAAAGAGTAGAGTATTGGTCTTTAGTAAAGAGTATAATCAAAAAAAGAAAGCTTTTTTTTGTATGAAATGTGATTAAAACTTTTTTTGACCATTTTTGGGCATGTAAGCAGTGGTTTGGTTTTTATTTCTTTCTCTACTTCTCCTTCCTCTCAGGATGAAAAGAATCAAGTATTAACAACAAACATCTGGCTACAAATGGTGAGTTTTGAAACAAAGTATGTGGTTTTTTCCCCCTTTGGCCTTTGAGTTTAATCTGGTAAGGGATTTGAATTTTAGGAAATTTTCAAGTTTTTGTTCTATATCTTGCTACATAGCAGACAAAAAAGTTAAAAAAAGTTAGAATAAGAAATTATTTGACATATTGATACAAATTATTGCAATGCAATTCAAATGGAAATGAACAGGAGAGCCTGCTGCACACAACCAAGCGGGTGGGCAGCAAGCTCTGCAGCAGCTGCCTGCAGCCTGCCAGCCCCAGCCCTGCAACCACTACTTTGCAAGCAACCTGTTTGGTCTGCTCCTGAAAATGAGTTGCCTTAAGCCAACAAGAGCCCACAAGTGCAACCTCAGTTTCAGGAAAATAGAGTAGCTCCTGCTAGTGTTTCGCAGGAGCCCGGGAGGTAACCAGCTTGCTAGAGCTGCCTCAGTACTCGACTGCCTGCAGTTTGAGGCAGTGCTTTGGTTTCTGACTGTGCCCAACCATATGTCTCAATGACAGGATCTGGGATTTAGCAATGCTAAACACGGATCAAACCCCTGTTGGTCTGACTGTGACGGACTGTACTGGCAGTCAAGGAGAGGTTGTAAGGAGCAATGCTAGCTCCCAGGGCAGATGCCTCCAGTGCAGTGCTAGCCAGGAGGGAAGCTTCTGGGACAGTGCAGTGCTGCTGAACATCTGCCCCCAAGGTTGCCTAACTTCAGGCCATAGGAGCTCCTAAGACCGACTGCCTGTGCTAGTATTAACCATTCTGCCATTTCAGTTGTTTTTCGTGTCAGCACTGACTGTGGGCTGCTTTATCTCATGTCTATAATCAAGTTATTATATCTGAGAATTTCCAACAACAGAAAACAAAGTTGTCTATGAAGATAAACATAAGTTAATGTAATGAATTGTAGAAGAAAATCTGTTCTATCCCAAATTGGCACCTGAGATAGCATGAACAATAAAATACAAGCACCCCAATCTTCTTTCATAGGCTGCTACATGCACTGCAGTGTGAATTGAAAATGAGATTTTTGTGCTTTTCATGGATCTCTAGGTGGCCTAACTCTTCTTTTCCAAACATTTCACTGCCTGAAGCCAAATGGTATCTCTTTAACAAGAGAACCACCTATTGTTTCAAGCTACCCAGTCCCTAGAGGACTACAGTAAACCAGTGGATGAGATGACCTAACTTATTTTTCGTGTGCATGTCTTAGTACTGGACAGATCATTATCTACAGTGGAACATGTCTGAATACCCAGGAGTGAAGAATGTCCGTTTTCCTGATGGACTCATTTGGAAGCCAGATATTCTTCTCTATAACAGGTAGACACACTTTTTTTTTGTACGGGGAAGGAAAGATCATAGAATTCTAGAATTGCAGAACAGCCCAGCTTGGAAGGGACCACAAAAAAAAATCAACTGATCCAACCTTCCGTGGGAAATCACCCTGTCTGATCACAAAGAGAAGTCAAAGCAGATGACATAATCCTCTCATCAAAATACCTAGGTTTTGAAATACTTTTCCAAAACTTTCTAGGTTTTCAGAATACTGGAAAATTACCACTCTTCTGTGTACACCTTCACAGAAGGTCACAGGTAGTGATAATTTCCTCTTAAATTATTTGTTTGGTCTAAATGTTTACTGGTGAATTAAAATCTGACTTTTGACTGCTTGTCTAGTCTTAGTTTGCGTTTCACTAGAAGCAGGATAGGTAAACGCCAATAAGTATGTTTGCATTTTCCCATGTCCAGTTTTGGTGTCACTCTTTCTTCCTGCTAAAAAAATAGCTAGAACATTTGCTGCTCTCCTTCAAACTATTTGTTCTGAGTTGGGCTTATTTCAGGGACAGATTGACATCAATCCACTGCAGAACCTTTGGCTGACATCAAGATACTCTGTGGCTGCACCATTATATGGTAGTAAAAGCACTGAGAGCTGTCTGCTCTTTGACAACTTGCCTTCTGCAGTTGTGGGCCTGTAGGCCCTGAATACTGGAAAGACCTTACATCTGCTTTGTACATGTTGCACTGTCTCTTTTGTGGTAGCCAGGGTACGTTGTTATATTTTTGCCCATGCAGATGACATGGACCTTTTGTCTTCCTGATGGCTTTTTACTCTGTTTCTCTACTATATGTCTACTAAGATGACAACCCTGCTGTGTTTATCAACCCAATTCCCCCTCCCCACTTCAGGAGCTGCTTTATGTTGCAAGGAGACCTAGAGAATAGCTGTACCTAATATGTCAGCTGCAGTTGTGCTCCCTTTTGCCATCTGATGATCACCTTTATGATCAATGTCACAGGTATTTTTGAACAGCCCCCAGTGACAGCATTTGTCAGTCTCTCAGTACTTCTCTCTAGGGCCTTCATTACTGCTTTCCTTACAGCATGCTGCAGTGCTTCTCTCAAAGGTACAATTAACACTAAATGATTTGAGGTGATCTTCACTAGAGTTCACCATACTTAGGTAACTGCCTGTCAAGATTACTTCTTGTTTCTGTTTAAGGATAGCAATTAGTGCTGCAATTGTCCATACACCAGCCTAAAACACTTCTCAAAAGCTCTGTACACAAAATGGAGCAGCATGCAACTGGGACAGGTATTTTTGCAGCATTAACCTTGATTAATGTATTTTTCAATGCAAATTTGTTCTCTTGAGCATTTATTCAGAGCTACCTTGATTCTGTAAATGACAAAATTCTTGGGAGAATCCAACAAATCACACGTTCATTTTCATTTAGCTGAATAACACAGTATACGCCATAAAACTGGTACTCCATAACAGCAGCTTAGAGGTTTCCATAAGAATGAATTATGACAATATTCTTCCTCACGTACATCATATAGTTGAGAGAAACTTCCATTGTATCTGAGGATTTATGCTTCAATATATAGGTAAGTATATTCAAAATGAAAGGGTAATTTTTTTAGAAATTAGTAATATTAATACATACATGCTAACTGTAGCTGAAGTGCATTATAGAATGAGAAGGGTAACTTAACCTGAAAAACTGAAAACACCAGTTTTCTGTTAATACAGGCTTTTGAATCTCAGGATTGTTAACTATGGCATGGTCATGAAGTAATTGTTTTACAGTGTTTCTATTTAGAACACATCTTATTCAGAGTTCAGTCAGAGAGCAAAGCTATTTAAAACAAATTCTTACTCCTGTATGAAATTGCATTGGGAATGTTATGATGTTCTCTTACAGTGACATGGTATTTTGAGATAGATGCTTTCAATTTCTATACACTTCACTAGGGACACGGGTCTGCAGTTACAAAGAAATTAATGAACTATAAATTAATTTTCCATTTTAATGAGTGCATGTCTTGCTATGTCTTGAGTCCTTATGTGTCTTGATGAAACCTAGTACAGAGAAACTTGTGGCAGCTGTATTAAATTTTATAACCAGCCTGTTGTGAAGAGAGCAACGCCAGTTCATCTGTAGTTTTTCTGAGGGAAGAGAATCTTGGTCTATGTACAAATTCCAGGACTGACTGTATTAATGTCATGTATGGCTCTCTTCCACTTTGTTAATTTTACTAGATATATTAAAAGTGCTCATTTCTGTTGATACTATTTTCCAAATGGACACATAGTATTCAGTACTTCATGGAGTAACAAAAATTCTGGTTATGTTTCATTTTAAGAGTTTCATTTCTTCAGTTTTATAAACTGAGATTCTCCAGATAGGTTCCAGTGGGATTCTGTCTGCTAGGTAGAGCTTTGTCACCTCAGTGTACTGCAGTCAGTATCTGCTTTCAAGTGGTTATACCCTGAAGAAGAAATGCAGCAGAAATGGGGCAGTCCTGGCCAGCACCACTACATTGACTGATACAGTTTCTTTTTTTTTGCTGAACCCAGTTTGTGGGTTCTGAAGTAGATAATGAAAGCTGGAGCTGCATTAAACAGTCTTATGTGTGACATAAAATAACATTTATCCATGCAAAGGGGTAGGATGAGACCCTGGAGTATCCATCACCTCAGTATTTATTAGCTGCTGTAGACAGCAAAGGAACAGATTTCCCTGTAATGTTGCTTGAGAAGTTTTTAAAAAGTGCTTATTTTCCAAATGGAAATCAATGGAGAGAAGGCACTGTAATGAATGTAGTGGGATAGGTAAGAAGGAAGGTGGCTCACCTTCACTTACAGTTGTTAATCAGGAACAAATCCAATAGTTACTCAGTTACTCTGAGGCCACAGAAAACTGGTGACAGGAGAAAAGCTGTCAAGTTTTTTAGAGAGAAATAATTCTTTTATGACTAACAGATTTGTTTCAGATACACTTCAGCCAGTCAAAGAGCATATAACCCACTTTTTTTCTTCCCTATTCTAGTGCTGATGAAAGATTTGATGCTACATTTCACACTAATGTTTTAGTCAATTCTTCAGGACATTGCCAGTACTTGCCACCAGGTAGGATGTTTTCATGTCATAAATTTTGATAACTCAGGCAACTTGTATATGGTGTGGTTTCAAATTTGACATAAATTCTCTGATATTTTATTTATCTAGCTAGCATCATCTGAGAGATTTAAGCCTAGATGCATCATGAATTATATGGCTAGCACTTTCCTATGAAAACCACCATACATAATACACTTTTTACTGCAGTTATGTAAATTCTTATGCCATAATGCACTATTTCAGAAGTAAAAGCCCTTAATATAAAAATATATTGTTTATTTAAGCCATGGTAATGTTTCTTAATATTTTTTCATTAATTTAGCTGCTTCTATTAATACTTCAACTTTACAGTAAGATGCTTAGTAACATCTTGAATGTATCTTCTATTTGAAATGATTCACTGGATGCTTCATCAAAACAATTTTTAGTCTGAGAGGAAAGCAGTCTACGTTTGATATGTATTTCATATCAGAAATATATCACAGTCTGGATGTATAGCAGTAGAGTACTGTTTCTGTTCCCAAACACAATTAGCATAATCCTTAGAATTAACTCTTCCTAGAATCTGAATTTTAGAAACTACAGCAATAGAGCCAAGTGCTTTCCAGACAAATTATTTTTTTCATCTAAGATCCCCAGAGGATTTCAGGGGTTTGCCTGTTGTTCTTTTGATTTAAGATGTTGGGGGAGGTTTTTCAATTCAATTCTGAAAGCTACTGAATGACAGGGCCTTACTTAACAAGAGAAAAATGAGAAGCTAGCTTACCTGAATAAATCAAGATCATATAAATCTAGTAAGACAGCAAATAATCTTTCAGAATTTCTTATTTTGTTCAGAAAAAGAAATAGGAGAAACAGATTGCATATTCTACTTTATTTTTTTCTGAAACACAATATCTAGAAATCTGAGCTCTTCTCTAAATACTCTTCTACTATGTGCCAAAATTGAGAGGTAGTTCAAAAGCAGTTTACAACATCAATACATTCATGGGGTACTTCTTTCCCTGTTCTCTGACTGACATTTGCTATTTACATGCCAAGACACAACTGAGATTAAATATACCTTACAGGTGAAAAACAGAGGGTTCAATATAGAACAAGGTCTGGTTACAAAATGTATGTGAAATTATGTGGAATAAGCATTTAAATTAAGCGTTCTTGTTTAAAATCCAATCTAGGCATATTTAAAAGCTCATGCTACATAGATGTGCGCTGGTTTCCATTTGACGTTCAGAAGTGTAACCTGAAGTTTGGATCCTGGACTTACGGAGGCTGGTCCTTGGACTTACAAATGCAAGAAGCAGATATATCTGGCTATATTTCAAATGGAGAGTGGGATTTAGTAGGTAAGCTCTTGATTTCTTATTTACACTGTGAACTTGCAGCCTTCTCTCCACTGCTGAAATGGATGGAATAATGATTGGGAAATGAAGACTGAAATTAAATTAATAATAGACCTAGCTAGTGGCATTTGAAACTCTGAGAACAGATATAAGATCAAAATAAACATAAAAAAATAAGTAACAAAATTGCTGCTAGAATTCAGTATCTTTTATCTGATTTTCCTTTATTATCTGACAAAAATTACTTAATTGGGAATTAAGCTTAAAGAAGTAATTTTACCTGTAGTAAAACTTAGAAAGCTACATTTATCCTTTTTAAAAATAATCACTACCTATTATACAGTTTATTCACATTAATTTCTGGTTTTCTTCCTCTTCCCTCCTACACAGGAGTTCCTGGGAAGAGAACTGAAAGTTTTTATGAATGTTGTAAAGAACCCTACCCAGATGTAACATTCACAGTAACTATGAGACGTAGGACTCTCTATTATGGACTCAATCTTCTTATTCCTTGTGTGCTGATATCGTCACTTGCTTTGTTAGTTTTTCTGCTTCCAGCAGACTCAGGAGAAAAGATCTCACTAGGTAAGTTCTTACTAGGACATTGTAAATATGACCAAACCAAAAGCAGTTGTCTGTTTTAAAGTTTTTTTAAGAGTCTTAGTAGAAAAGGAGAAATAGCCTGTGTGCCCTATTCTGGCTCATGAGCTATTTTTACTGTTTGATGCTGAAGCTGCATGATGGTTAGTTTAGGGTACACTGAAGTTATGAAATGGAGAAATTCCAGCCAACCAAGAAGAAGCACAATTCCTTAAGAAGCAGAGTTTAATTTTTTGATGCTTATTTGCTGAAAAAAAATCCCACATTCATTGAGTAAAGCTTAAGTTTACAAATATGCATTTGAACACTTTAACATGGAAATCTTAATATTTCCTTTCAATAGTGAGTTGTATTAAGAGCCTAAGGTGCCTTCTCAGAAAGATTGATCCTAACGGCTCCTATTCTAATTTTTATAGTGAATTATAACTGAAGTATTAGTTTGTGAAACAAATCTTTAAGTACTTGATCCTTAAGATGGAGGTTAAATATGTAATTATGTAATGAAACTTTTTGCCTGATACAAAACTGCAAATGCACTGGCTTCCGCTACGTGAATATAGCTGTTAAAAGGTTAAAGGAGTAGTTGCTTCCCTGATCAAGAAATCCCTCCCCATATTTTAAGATGAATTCTTTGTTCCTAAATCCTTTTTCACCTGACAATGACTCCTTATTGTTTAAGACTAGACCTGAGAAGAGAATTAAGTCTTGTTCCAGAAAGATGGGAACTCATCACTGAGCAACAGAAGTCAAACTCCAAAAATCAAGAATCAAGACTGCTAGGGCATAGCCATATGCAAAACCCAACAGCTAATATCAAAAGATGTCGAAGTCTGTCTGAGATAGCACATCTGTTTTTTCAGAAATATTACGCATTACACCACCTGCAGCTTCCACGCCAATTAATCAAGTGTCATATGCTCAAACACTCAAAATCACACCATGTTTCTAAAGTAAACAAGCAGCAAGAATTACTTTGATTTACCTCAGCTTATTAGCAAATGGTGGTAAAAGCTGAACAGTTACAAGGATCTAAAAATACATACATCTGTGCAGGCATTGGTACTAGTTTGGCAGCACTGAACTTGAGGTTGTACCAGAATAGATAGGAGTAGCACTAACATGCTGGTGCAAGGGTAACAGTGGGTATGCCTCTTGCAAAGAGCACTCCCTTCAGATTAATTTTCTGCTTCCTACTGCCTTGTAATGACAAGCTACTGATTTCATTTCATACTTCCATGTTTATCTTTCAGGTATAACAGTTTTATTGTCTCTCACTGTCTTCATGTTACTTGTGGCTGAAATTATGCCAGCAACATCTGACTCTGTGCCCTTAATTGGTAAGCTAACTACAGCTTTTATTCACTTGTATTTTTTGTTAAATAAGGTGCAGTGACTTTGCATGAAGGCCAGCAGTAAGACAAATTACCACCCGTACAATGGCCTACTGCAATTGAATTAGAAAAATGTTGCCAATTGATAAGAGACTCTGATGGGTGTTATCCCCTATACAACTTCAGTGCTCTCTGCTCTGAACAAAATAGAGAACCTATGTCTATTTTGGTGAAGCAAAAGGGAATCCGTTTTCCATGGATGTTTTGACACAATTGGCCAGACACTGGGAACACAGAGCTAAATGTGATTAAATCTTCCCATTGTCATTGCTTTAACAGAAAGATAAACTTTTCAAAAGAAGCACTAGCCAGTCTATACAGTACTGGTGAAAGAAAAAATCAGAGGATATTTTTCAGGGTTGCTTAGAAATGGCAGGTGCTCAGTTCCATAAAGACCATTACTAAAGGCTGGTTATCCTCTCAAATAATGGCTGCTTTTTCTGTTTTTCACAAGCACCTAAATTAGCACATAGAGCACTACACTGGAAAAAGAACTTTATGCTATGTATGCATGTATATAAACACCTCTGATAATAGCTACAAAGCAATATCAGCCAAAGTATTTTGCTGTAATTATCTGTTTATTTTGCAGCTCAATATTTTGCCAGCACCATGATTATTGTTGGTCTTTCTGTTGTTGTCACTGTTATTGTTCTACAATACCATCATCATGATCCAGATGGGGGGAAAATGCCCAAGTGGGTAAGGTTTGATTTTTTTTCATTATCCACTGCACAAATGTCTAGATCAGGGATGTGGTAGAATAGCTAGTGACAAACGTTTAATTCTTACTGTTAAAAACATATAAATCCTTCCTAAACATTGTTTTGAAAAGTAGTTTCACCAGAAATGAGATGTCCAGATACCTTTTGTGTGGTTGGCTTCTCAGGGAGTGTGTCTGCACAAGAGAGAGAATGAATATACCTCAACTTGCTTCTATATTCAGAATCACCTTCACAACAGCGAGAAACTACTCTGGATTTTGCTGATGGAGATTATAAATGCATGAATTACACTACCCTCAAGGTGCAGCTGCTACATGTTTAGCTGCTGTGCGTACAGAAATATCAATAGCCTAAAAAGCACTTGTTAAAGATGCCTGTTAAAGTGGAATTCTCTGAATGTCCTCAACTTCACATCTCTGGTCAAGAACACCTATAAAGTGCAAATAAAAAAATTACAGTCTTTTGCTAAGCACATATGACTTTCTTGATAATGTACTTCTATGAGTGGTTGTTTTTACAGAGAAAATTACACTTACTAAATATTGATGAGTATCATCGCTAACTGTCCACTCTTCCTGACTTCACTCAGCTCATGGCAGCAACAGGCATCACTGAAGATAGAAAGACCTTTCTCTTTTTTTTTTTTTTCTCTAGAACAATGAGTTAGTTTTATCCTTACTAGCCAAAAAGAATGTGCATTGAGCAGTGTCCTGTGGACAAGAGAGAACAAGATATTCCCTGGGCTATTCTGGGGTAGCGACTTTAAAATGAAGAGAATAAAAGGTATATCTTTAGATGCGCATTTGATGACTGAAAGGAGACAAATGTTTAGTACTAAGACAAATAATCTCAGAAAAGAGAGTTCTTGGGGTTGAGGAGTGAGCTTTCGTGTTGAAAAGCTGAAGTCTATTAAACATTATTTGGATGCTGGTGGATTTTGGATCAGGCTCTCAGTTAATGGAATACTATCCTTCGTGGTGGAGCTTGCTAGTGTAAATACAGTAACAGGGCAAAATGTTTCTGGTTGGGATGTTTGCCTGGATGTATCATCTGCTCTGAGTAGCAATCCATGGGCAGAATAAATGGACCAAATCTAATATTAATTATGGTATTTCATTAGTACTCTGGAAAAAAAATACTGGAATGATCTCTTAGAGTCTGATTGAAATAAATTACAAAGCTTGCATCTGAACTGGAACAGTCTCTGACTTGCCTGCACCTTCTGTAAGGCTGCATTAAAGCAATGTGCAAAACAAGACGATACACACTGATTAAATTTGCAAAGTATTTTTTTTAAAATCAAACTCATTTTTCTTTTTTCCATGCTATATCCAGATCTGTTTTCTAAAATCTGCAATCAGCTGTCACGAAAGCAACGTGAGAACAGAGCCAAAAGATTGTAAAGCTTGGTGGTCTAGTCCAGTTCAGTCTAGCATCTGTTTTAGCAGACCCCTCCAAACAGTAATGTCAAGTGAATTTAATATTATAGCACAAATATGAGTGAAAGAATTGTAATTTATTGGCTACAATCTAAAGTAGCACTAGTAAGACTATTAAAAATTAAGTCTTCTTCAGTAAGTGGTTTGTTTTGGGTTTTTTTTTAATTCATGGTTTCTAGTAAAGGTGGAAAAGGGTGCCGTATTGCTGTTCAAGTGTAAGAAAAAGTCATTACTACAGAGACTCCCATCAGAGCAGGGGGGACTCCCAAAAGTGAGCCTGAGGTGATCAACAGTCCCCCAGGCTGCAAAAATACCAACAGCACCCAAAGCCAGTGGCTGTGTGAAGAGATGCTTATTCTCAAAATTTTTCTTTCAGACAAGAATCATCCTTCTTAACTGGTGTGCTTGGTTTCTGAGAATGAAAAGACCAGGGGAAGATAAAGTGCGTCCTGCCTGTCAACACAAACAGCGTCGATGTAGCCTATCAAGTGTGGAGATGAACACTGTGAGTGGACAGCAATCCAGTAATGGGAATATGGTATACATTGGGTTTAGGGGGCTGGAAGGGATTCACTGCACACCTACCACTGATTCAGGGGTGATCTGTGGGAGGATGACCTGCTCACCAACAGATGATGAAAATCTGCTGCACAGTGGCCACACCTCTGAAGGTGACCCAGATCTGGCTAAGATCTTGGAAGAGGTCAGGTACATTGCAAACCGATTCAGAGACCAGGATGAAGAGGAAGCCATTTGCAATGAATGGAAGTTTGCAGCCTCTGTAGTGGATCGGCTCTGCTTGATGGCTTTTTCAGTCTTCACAATCATTTGTACAATTGGTATTTTAATGTCAGCACCAAACTTTGTAGAAGCTGTGTCTAAAGATTTTGCTTAACTCCTAACTACAATCTGATTCTCTGAAGTATGATATGTAGCAAATAAGAGTGTGTTTTGTTTGACTGCTTGTTTTTAATGAGTATATTGCTTCTCATTTTCTGCTTTCTTTTGACCCCCTCTCTGGTCCCGAGTTCCTTTTGGAAGAATGGCACCATTTCAGAAGGGAAGCCAAGGATTTCTCCTTGGGCTACCTGTGCATAGCTCCTCTGAGCACTCTTCTGTGGGAGATGCAAAGTGGCTGCAAGTCCCTTCAGAATGACAAGGTATTGCACCACCGCCTCATACACATTTTTGAACTGGCTATTACAAAATAACAGGTAGGCAATGCCAGAGTCGTCACTTCTTCCAAACTTTGCTATAAAAGATAGGTGGTCCACCTTAACTATTTGAATGATCATAAACACTTAAGTTTAGAAAAGGATCAAATCCAAATACACGGAAGCTCAAACAGCAGGAGAGAAAAGGGAGAAATGGTTTGCTATTCAGTTACTGCTTCTTACCAAGTTGTGGTGCGTAGTTCTCCAGCTTAATCATAACCCGTCAGATCCACAACTCCCTCCATGCATTTCACATAAAGCATATGTGACTTTACAGGATTCTCAATTTGTCTGAGACACCAGAATCCTGAAAGTTAAGATGATAGCCACATATCTTGTCTGTCTATAGCTTTCTGGATGCGACCTAGAAGTTTGGCATGAATTCTAAAACAGACTTCACAATAATTTTTGCAGTGTTTACTACTTTTTCCTTCTCTCCAGAAGGACATTCTTTCAGCTGATGACCTTTTTAAGAATCAAAAAATAAAATGAAGGATTTTTGATGCCTTTATCCTCACTTTTTTAAAAAAACCCAACGCATACTTGTCTCTTTACTGCCAACGGGATTCCAATGTCAAAAAAGTAACTCAGTATCTTATACAGGCTTAATCATAAATGAAGAATCCAAAGCAAAAAGAAGCCATTAAATCCTGAGATCAAGGTTTTAATTTAAAATTCAGTATTTGATCTGTTGTATGCTTAGCCTTTTATGGACCTCCTTCTGTTGAGTCACAGTAATATCTCTTTACAATAAAACTGCACCTTTTCTGCTCAGTTTATCATCCAGAGAGCACTAATGAATAATAAAGTTTCCTTGGGTCTGATATAAACTATGAATTTTATAAATATATATTTATATATACATGCTGCGCATATGTTCAAGGAAAGGTTATGATTTAAATACAAATTCTCTTCAGTCTAGACCGACATTTACAAAGGTAGAAGGTTCATCACTTTGTTATTTCTGATTCTGAAATTCTCCCGTCAAAACATGCTTAGTTTTCATGTGACTTCCATGTCTTAATGAAAAGGGCTGAGCTGAGAATCTTCATGTGTACAAAACAGCTGAGAGTTAGTCTCACCAGTATTCCTGACCAGTGATCTAAGTGGTAAAAGTTGTGGGGGAGGATTACTTTAGCACTGACTGCTTGCTCTATCCTACAGAATCCTGACTCTTTTGGCTGAGGTCTTCAGAAACACGAACGTTTTTACAACTGTTGTTGTACCACATTTTTACTGTGAAATAAACTCAAGGCCTCAGTTTACCCCTTAAGATGGATTAAAATAATGTGACTGAAAGTTTATTCTCCCCTCAGTTCCCCTGAAAGCAGGAGAATGAAATTTCATGTAAACCAAGCCCAGTGTCACCACAGGTACAGTCCATCACCTGAGTGAACACCTAGCCCAAGCACCTTCATGCCAGAGAAAATGGCAGGAGGCGTGAAAGGAAGGCAGGGTATTTTCCACACTTTTGAATTCTGTCTTCCTAAAGGTCCATTCCGCATCTCACACTGCAAAGATATGAGCAAAGCATCCAAATCCTTCTCGAAAGCTCATTTTGAAACGGTGTCTCAAAGTTATTTGTAAAGAACTTATATTTTCAGGAACAATTAGCTGTGCAATAATTCCTGCAAGTAGTTTCTCATTTGTAGATTGCATATGAATAGGAAACTGAGTCCAAAATCTGAAATGTGAGTTTTGTTAATCTGTAAATAACTACACATAACACGTGGCATGTGCTGCTCTTCTGAGTAATGTTCCTACACTAGCCTTCTGATGCAAATTTTGATTTGCATTGCTATTTTTTTCTTCTGCAAGTATCCCTAAGTAGCTACATAGAGCATTCCATTTACTCTTTGTAAAGTTTTGCCATCCTCTCAAAGAATAATTTTTCAAGAAAAAATGAAGATTTTAGGAAATAACCTTGTACAATGGGACACAACTGTTGCAGTCATAATACATGACACATATAATATAGAAAGCATGAGAGTACCCTTCTTTCCACTAGAATCCATTTACTATAGAATTATCTGTATATGAACTACCTGTAGAAATCATCTTGCTAAATACAGGAGTTCTTCACAGAAGGAGAAAGCAAATAATAACTTGACAGTAAACTTCATTATTAATGACAGACATGCCAGTGCTTAGGTAGGAGCAATGTTGGTGCAGTGCTGTGGTTTCCTGTGGTTCTTTGAACCCTAACTCTAACCCTGACCCTGACCGTACTGGGATTTTGAGTCTCGGGCAGAGGTCCTCAACACCATGGGTGGCCCAGATGAGGAAGGTGTGGTAGGAGCAATGTTGGCACAGTGCCGTGCTTCCCTTGGGATGCCATTTGCAGTACAAATGTCCCTGGAGCCACAGGCATTGCGGTTCTCTGAACCCTAACCCTAGCCCTAACCCTATCCCTAACTCTNAATTGGATTTTGTCACTGAGGCCAAGATCTCCACCATCATGGCTGGCCCTGATGAGGAAAGGGTGGTGAGATGAATGTTGGGTACTAGTATTTGGCCTTTAGTGAAGTCCTGCCAAAGTCTGTAACACTGAGTTTGTAATACTGTCAACGTTTGCAATAGTGTCAGCAAATACCAGGTGTTAGGCAAAGCAGCTGTAAGACACCAGCATCATGCCTACACTACTGCCTTTATCATTGGTAGGATTAATGAAAATGCACTAAGAGGCCCCGTGAATCCCAATATTCTTACTGTTAACATGACCTGTAAACATTTTGTAATAAGATTATGATATATTTTAAATATAACAGTGACAACTTCTGAGTTATGTTATTTTGCATCTATGAGTTGAATTTTCTTCTGAGCTGAGCAAAATGGGTACGTTTCTTGTCAAATTGTGTGTGTCAAATATATTTATGTATGTGCTAAACAATATTTTGATCTAAATGCTGGGAAAAAATATTTATTTACAATTCTGGGCATAGAGATGGAAATTAAATATTGTATAGAGTATGTGTATATAACATTGAAGATGTTATTGATAGTAAGGATCTGTTACAATCTTAAGAGTCCTGGTAGAGGATAAGTGGTGCACCACAACTAAGCTATGACTTGTTGGACAAATTCAAAAGCTCACTCTAGAGCTCAGATGTCATGTACAATACTATGTGAGAACAATGTATATTACTTTTTCTGTTTTTATATTGAATTGTATTGAATAATTAAAAGATTTTTTAATAGTTAAAAAATTTCATTTAAGTGTTAATGCCAGAAAAGTTCCAAACATAACATTTTAAAAGGTTAGTTTTAAATACAGATAAATTATTTAAACAGTATTTAAAATATTAAATTATTTTATATAGGAATTGATAATACTATGTAAGACTTTTTTTAAAGGTTTCTTTAAATTCTCTCTATATTCTCGCTAGCTGCAGGATATAATCTCAGTTCACCTGTGACCATTCAACTTTTCACCTTCTTTAACAAGAAGAGAAGGTAAACCAAAGTCCCAGATTTTCTTTCCTTTTGTTACACTATTTTTTACACTAAGAAACATTGCATAAAGGGCATTAGAAAGAGATGTTGCATCTGTCAGGTACTGATTGTTGTATAAGCAATTCAATACCTTTTCAGTCCAGTACTAATAAAAGATTTAGATCAAGAGATTTGATTCTTTCTCATTTTGCTTAAGATGCAAACAAACCCAAGTGGTAGAAAACATTAACAACCATAAAAGAAAGAAACATGTCTTTGGATATATCAATATGGGATGACACAGGTCTTTGATAATTAAAAAGAGATTCATATGCCCCCTACGAAACCAGTCCCACACCAAAAATAAGCAAAGTTAACCGAGTAGGAATGAAATACCACATATGTTTTGGACTGGCCACAATGCCAGTATTAATTTACTTTTTGAAATTTAACACAGAAGAGAGAAACAAGGAAGAAAAAAAAAATCTGTACCAGCTGAGTAAATTGGGAAAAAACATGTCAGTGTAGTTTTTTTGCAGACAGATGAGTTATACTGGCCACATGCTGAAAACAGCTTACTGAAAAACTTTCGATCTTTACAATATCCTGCTAAGCACATGCCAGTAGTAAAAATCAAGGGTTGCTGAACCCAAGACTATTCTCTTATTGCTTTCACAAGCTTGTAAGGAACAGCTGAAGGTCAGTTTGGCCAAGGTCAACACACCAAGTCATACCAACACATAGTTGTTACTGAATCCAACCTGTCTTTGGATCACTATGCCAGATATCCAGGGGAGGCTCACGATGATGGCTGCTCACTCTGCCAAGTCAACATGCCTACCTTCTCTTCTAGAGTGCTGAGAAGTGAGACAGCCTCAGACTTACTGTTATACTTCAATAGGCTTAGCTCAGGACACACCAGGCAGTTTTCTGGCACTGTATAAACCTACCATCACACATACTCCATCTCTGATGGGAACGGGGATTAAAATCAGACTCCTGTCTGCTACCACTCTCGGGCATCTGGCTGGTTAATATGCAGACTGAAAGCTGCTATGGCTTAGGAGTTTATAAATGAGTGGATCCAATGTCATTGCCCTGTGAGTGGCAATGTCCATCAGAGCACTTGGTCTGGTGGCTGTAGAACGTAACAGTATCAGCCACCCAGTTTTAATCCTGTAAACACAATCAGAATATATTTTATCTTCAACAAAACGGATTTCTTAGCCTAACCTAGTGATATTAAAATTACCTGTAAATCTTAAAAGGCTGTGAACAGAATCTGCACTGTACAGCAAACCTAACCTGCCAATCAAATAGGATCTTAACAGGACTACAATCACAAACAAAAGCCTTTCACTATTATCTTTTTTTACATTGCTTCTGCTGCATAAAAGAAAGCCTTAACATTTATGTAATGTTTATTTGTGCTATTAAGCAATTTGCAGATGATGGCATAGAGAGAGAATAAACAATAATCTCTCACACTCCAATGACCACATTGCAATATTAATAGAACATGAAGGTATTCAAGTCTGAAATTTATCATCAATGTCTTACCTACACCCTCACTGTAAAGCTATTGCTATCAAGACAGCGGGTTTTCAGAGCTGCAGTGACTTCTCTATGTAATAAAGCTACACAGGAATAGCAGCTTAAACTCCAAAATAATTTGAACTATCTGCATATATTTACCTTAAAAAACCCCAAACCAAAGCCCAACAAAAATTTAACAGCCATGACATGATATAATGCTACTTTGGAATATGCATACATGAGAATAATATCCATAGAGGTTTTCCTCTTAACTAAATCCAGGATGTAACCCAATGCCTCAGTGCCTGTAGAAGGCAGAGAAATCTTTCTACTAAGTGAAGAGGTCTGGGATCAGGACCACATTCAATCCAACACACCTCACAGTTGTTATTTATGTATTACTCTGGTTCACAGCAGGCACGCAAATGAATTAATAAGCCAAATATTAAATATTTATATTAAATTTGCTTTCGGCTTAGAAACCAAAAATCTGCATCCCAGAGCAAGATATATGGACAACGTCCCTCAGACAAGATTATCTGAGCTCTCTGTACACATAGACTACATATAGCTGTGAAACAATCCCGTAACAACTTTGTTACTATAGAAAAACTTTTGTTTCAGACTGCTTTTGCTGACACAGCACATTCATTGTTCCATGTCCTTCTTCCAATATCTGGCCAAGTGAAACACAATTAGAAATGTTACAGGACCAATATTCAGGAAGAATATGTAAGTTTCACTCTTGACTCAAGAGAGACCATGGTCACAAAATTTGGCATTGTCATGCCAAATTGCACCCTAGAAGGAATACACTCCAAGTGAGTATTCATGCCAACACTGCAATGCACATATGCCTGTCACAGTGGAGGAAACCTTCAAAGATAGCGGCAGTGTACTTGCAGGACAAAGCAGACTCACCAGTTCCACTGTGCAGTGTTAAAAGTAAGTTTTCCTGGTTATTCTGATTATGCTGTATATGTGGGTACAATGAGAATATGCTGTGTTCACTGGTTAGTGATTAGCTCAGCTTGAAAGATATTTCTTTCTTTTGATGAGGTAATTATGTAAGAGAAAAGGAAGTGATGGACAGCAATATGTAGCCCAATGGGTCTTTTCTTGACTATCAGAAACTTGGCTTAAACTAGACAACGCTGAAATCAGGTTAACAATGTGCACAGCGCTTGTAGTTCTTTCTTCACCAAGTTTTAAACTCTATTGAAGTTAAATGGCTGCATTTTTTTTCTGCAGTTGAGGTTAACACACATTCATTATCCTATCTGCAGTTAGCAAAGTCCTGTTGTAACACTGCTTAAGGGTACTTTACACACCATCCGTGTTGTTTATAATTCATAGTATCTTGCAGTGAAGAGACTAGAACCAAAGACAAGCTGCCAAAGTATTGTATCTTTTAAAAACAAGCTGTAAAAGGTAAAAAAGACACATGAAGGAATAGGCAGATTTGATATGATCATCAACAGAGAGCTGTGAGAAATGTCATCAGTACCAGACCTATACACCAAAGCCCAGCCAGCCACAGAAGAGCTTCTTTGACCACTGGCAGCTGAGTGACAGCCTGTGCTGTCTGTGTCAAAAGGGGGCCGAGGGAGGGCAGGTCCACACTCACTGGGGACAAATCAATCACAGATGGTGACACTTCAGTTTGGGTCCTTAACATATATCTGCAGAGCCTCATTTGTGACAACTGATCTGAACTGCCTTCCATTTAATGACATACATATGCAAAAGTCTAGAGCTGGTCGTGGCTTGAAGCCCTCATCTATTTATCTAACCCATTTACCTTCCCCCTATTTCTACACGTACATATACCCATTTACCTTCCCCCTATTTCTACACGTACATATAATGTCTGCTTTGGGGAGACAGTTAAAACAAAACACACTTAAAGATGTAAATAAATACTTGCAAAATATTCTGAAAAATGTATGCAGAGAAAACGTATGCTAGCTCAACACCAGCATGGTTTCTGTTGCTAAAAACGTACTGGAATTCATACTTTCCAGCAGTTTTTCAGTTGCAGTAATATATCATGGCTTTTAGTATGCCAGCTGATAAATGGGATAGGAGTAACAGCCTTCTTGCTTAAATTTTGAAGCAATTTGTGTGGGTTGAATGGGGTATAAGTGAAAACTTCTACATCCAGCACAGCTTTTAGCCCTAGCACCCTATAGCCCGTCTTTTAAAAAAGCTCCCTGTTCATCTGCAATCATTTAATGGATTTTTCTGTGCACCCAACTGAAGCCAACCCATAATGAATGGCACTGCAGAGATCTAAAGCATCCAACCTCGGTTCTGAAAGACTGGATTCATGCCCACTAAATACAGTAATAAAAGCCCATTTATTTTCTCATGCACTTTCCCTAGTGCACTGGAAAATATCCAATCTACTTCCAGCAATATAAAACCTGCACAGTGCAGAGTCTGAGATTGTGTCTCCAGGCATTGGATTTGCCATATTTTAACAATAACACTACACAAGTGTAAATGACAGGACATTTAGCCCAATATTATATACAAAACACACTTTCATTTTGCAACTTCTGCAAATTCAAACTCTTCTGCCCCTTGCCCCAAAGGTCACAAGGACAGTGGTACCATGTCTTTGCACAGCAGACAGAGTAGTAACAGCAACAGAAAAATGTTTTCTCAAAGCTAAACAATGTCAGGAATTCTTGCATAAAACCAGAGCACTTTCTGAACTGCAATATTTGTCACCTTTGTACATACACCTAATTTAGACCAGTTGGGCTCAAGAATAATTTATTTCACAGTTCTTTGAGATATCAGAGATGGTGTTTTTCATGTCTCAACTTTCTCATTATATGTAATGTGTTTGGTCAAAGCACTTTCATTACTGACAATTTTCATAAGGGGCCTTCACCTCCAGTGAGGGTGGCAAATGTTTTCTCTTGAATAGAGTTAGTACGGAAACTTCAGTAGTCTTTCTGTAATGCCACAAACTGCGTAACTGGTTTGGGAAAATTATCTGTGTCAAGAGGTTACAGGTACCCCATAGTTTTCTCCTGAGAGTAGAAGTATTCACTTGACAAAAAATAAAACTCTCAAGAAGAAAATTCTTCCTTCATGTTACCTGAGCATATTTTCTTTGCTTAACTTTGGTAGTATGACTGAGTGCAATAGATGGCAGCCCAAAGTGTAACTACTATTATGTTTGGGGGTTTTTTTTTATTTTTAAACTCTCCTCTAGCTTATATGATGAGATCACAGAGTAGCTAGAATACAACATATGTGACAGCAGACCAAAGCTAGAATGGCAGATGTACTTAAAGAAGCTAGTGAAGCAAGATGTATTTTTCATCACAAGAGTAGTTCAAAGGAAACTGTAAGGCAGTACATTTTCAGTTCCCACACTGCAGAGGACTCAGTTTGCTATTCTGCGACAGAGCAGAGCATGAGCTCTTGCTGAGTCAGAAAGCTGCTGAGGATGAGTGAGTGTGGAAATGCTGTTCTGCATGCAGGCAAAGTGAGTCATTGCCATTTAATATAAGCCAATAATCTGCAAGAAAGGAAATGTCTAGGCAGAAGATACAGGGTTCAACCTTTCCTCCAAGGGTTGTTCCTCTTTGACTATTCAGCTAGCAAGTCTGTCAACACAGATGAATACTTTATCATAGCGTATTTGGAAAGCTTTATGTACAAAATTAGCTGGTCAAGATGTGAATGTGCTCTGAAGAATGGGGAAAGAGAGAAATTGGGTGATGTTCATTGGGAAAGACAAGTGACTTCACAGGGGACATGAGGGATGACTTAGAAGTCCTCAGAAGCTGGAAGTATGAGAAGAACCAACTATGGTGGGGACAGTCTGCCTTTAGACAGACAGCAGAACCAGTACCTTGTATTATACATGGTTTCTATCAAAAGTTCAGAATACTGTGACGACCACAAGTTTAACAAAATTGTTGTCTTATTACTCGTCAAACTTTTAAGAGCACGTGATGGATCTCAGTAAGTTTCCAAGAGTTTGGCTTAGTAGGAAGGAGAGGGGAGAAATATAATGGAGTACTGTAGAGATCTGAAAGAGGGTTTTTAGAATCAGATATGAAACCTCCTGAAAAACTGTATCTGCAAAAATGTTCAGCCAACAACCTCAATGATCACAACTTGCTGAAGAATTACAATTGAGCTTGCAAATAAGATGACACGATTACCCCATGAAACAAGCACAACATTTTGGGGAAAAAAACCCTGAAACTATCAGAAATTCTTTTGAGTTTTTAATTGCAACATCTATTTTAATTATTGCCCATATGACTGTGCCTGAAATTCACTAAATAAGTTATTTTTTTATCAAAAAGCTTGTCTAACTTGCAAGGCAAACTGACTGCTGATTCTGCCGAGGCAACAAATCAGCATTAAGAAAGATGTCCTCCTGGAGGATATGCATAGGGAGCAAAAGCACTACAAGCCTTAGCAACACTTGCTATCCGTATGTAAAGAATTATTGTCAGTACTTGTGTTGGTGGGTTTTGGGGAAAAAACATATCCTGTTCCTCCTTACAGTCCTGCAGTGAGCATAGACAAACTCTTTCTCATAGGTGATAGCAACTTGTCCTCTAACCTGGTGTACACTTGCTTTTCTTCCTGTGGCTTCACAGCAACCTACAGCCTCATATGGCCTATTTCAATTAGTACTTACACACAGATTTGTAAGTAACCCACAAATGGTTTCTGTTGGTATTTATTAGGTCCTCATATTTCCTGTGTGAGCTACTGGCATCTATGTTTAGAACAGCAGCTGCTGGGCTATCAAAACCTCCCACTTTCTCTCTGGGAAAACACTTTTAATCTATGATGAGTATAGCCTAATAAAACATAGTATAGCCTGATAAAAACAGAGTGTCTATACCATCATACAAAAGAAAGGGACTGAGTTTGACTTCATGTAAGGCTCTTCTAACTCTCAGCACACTGTTTACAGAAGTGGGTAGGAGTGCTCCTGCTTCCAGAGGAGAGATACAGTGTAACACATTTAGCAGAGACCCATTACTGACTGGTTTCCAGATGCTACTGCACTATAAGTAGTCACCTTTATGATAGCAATTTATTACTGTAAGCTAAATTGACATATGCCTGAACAGAAATTTACTCAGTTAAAAAAAATGCTGGGGAAGCCAGCTGAATTCACCAGGAAAGGATGCAGGTCAGGGGTATTTTGAAATAGCTCAGAGTGAAAATACAGACTGTGCATTAAAAAACTATGCGACTATACTATTTCCATGTGGAATAACACACACGGCATGCAAAAGAAACATCACAAGTGGAACAGTATGGCACAAATACAGTGTTACTAACCTGAAAATGTCTATGAACTATGTATGTGAAATATTAGCATCAAGAAGATACTTAAAACATATAGAATATTTTTTGTCAACATACAAATTATTTGTAACATAGAAAAAGTTGTTATTACGTGCATACAAATTTTATTTGGACGTTAACTATTACTTGACTACTTGCTTAGAATTCTGCCTGCACCTACAGCTGCATTATCCATTTTTATGATTCACAGCTGCCAGCAGTCTTTGTTGGAGCAATACATCTTTGAAGCACTCCTAGTACCAAAGCAACTGAAATGGCAGATTCAGCTTTCAGCTCTCAGAAAAGAATTGCACAACCAAATAGGCAGCACACAACAAGACATACCTGGAGCTTGTGTGCTGAGGTTATGAAAGAAGTTAAAAAAAGGCTGGGAAAGTAGAAGAAATTCAAATTAAACAACAGACTAAACACTACAGTATGACACTATCTGCTCCCGTAATTCTCCTTTTCTTTATTTTATCACTGTGGGAATTTTCTTATGACTTAGCTGAGTCCTATTACTATATCTTGCCTTGTGTCTTCCAAGAAAACACTAGGGTCCTCTACTAAATTTATAATGGCAAAACTTCAACTGTAAAAGAACTGTGAAGCAGGATTAAGGTGTCAGTATAGATCTTCAATAAAAACTAAACCACAGGATCTCAAATGTTTAGATTGAGATACCAGGTAAGGGAGAAGTTCTTCTTGGGTAGGTTGTCAAGCTTATTATGGAACTTCTTGCCCCCAGCCAACCCTCCCTCCTGCTCTAATAATTATATCAGGTCAACAAGACAGTGATAAATAATTTAGCTTGTGAAGTCGACAGGTCTTGAAAAAAGCCACTACTACTTCATCTACAGTCCTGTTTGTTCCCTTGCTTCTTAATGACAGCCTTCTGTTCTGGCAATTTAACAGTTGGTTAAATGTGACCTGGCAACTTAAAACCTACCTTCGTTATTATTTTCCTCATGTAAGAAAGTAAAAGCGAACATTTGAGGTACAAATCCATCCACATAATTCTATAGTTTACAGAAGCTCTTTACATGGTCCTGAACAAGCTTTGTATGTTTTGCAAACTTCTAACATACTTCTTTTGTATCCATATCTGTAGTATTCACTGCACAGTAATATCTGGTAATACAGTAATATATTCATAACTAGTGAAATATAAAGTTCCTTGCATGTAAAACTCTTCCCCTTCCATAATTTGTGTCTTTTCAAGTTCAAATTTATCAGTTTGTAAGCACCCAGTGCTTGCAGTTTGTCACAAGTTCCCATTAAAGTATTCAGAATTTATTCCAAAACTTAGTGAAAACACTATTATCTGTCTATGGACTTCAGCTTCTTTCATTTTCTAAGAAGTTCTGCTTGTGAAGCCTTCCAGGCAATTGGAAAAGAAGGGAAATATAGTTATATCAAATATACAATTTTAAAACTGCCTTGACAGGAAAAGTCCTAAGCCCGGAAGTGGGCTGCACTTAGGAACTGGAAGTAGTAACGTAATGATGCAGGTTTACAGTTTCTTTAAAAAAAATTATTATTTAGGGTATGAGAAAATAAATTAGAAAGATACTTATGTGGCTACTTCTTTGAAGAACAATATTACATGCTGCTCTGTAAATTTGTAAATACAGTTCTGAAAATACATTCAATTCACTTTACAGCTCATATATTGACTGAATACAGTGAGATACATGTGCATTTTTCCATTAAAAAGGCAACATTTTATCCTATCTTCAGAAACAGCATTATCACAGGAACTTTCTAGGCAAAATAATTACCTTCTTTCAAACCTATGATGGGTACTGCAAGGAGTATAAAAGTGGTATTATCTTGAGACTGTTTTGAAATTTATTTTTTAGCAAGTGTTCTCCAAACCCACTATGAAGTTTGTATTGCCAACCTCATTCTGTCTTCCAAACAGGTATTTCCCTGGAAAATTGCATAATCTTAAGTAACAGATGAAAAAAGCAAGCCAAGTAAAAATCTTCAGAGGGTTTCAGTTCTTACAGTATTCTAATTAAAAATTTTGCAAGCAGTTTAAACAAAAGTATAGTGACTCTCAACTGACAGACCCACTTTGAAGAAGGAAGTTAGTTCAAAGATGAGGAATAAAACTGGTAAAAGGACTAGAGGGCACAAGACAGAATTTAAACTGCAGTAGGATTATAAAATTGACTATGAGTTTGAGATTAAATTTGCTAAAGCCAGTAACGCTGAAGATCCCCACTGATTCAAATGGAGTTTGGATTCATCTCTGTGTAAGAAAAGGTAACTTCTTACACAGCAACTTCACGCAATGGTTCAAACCATCGGAGCCATTTGAAAGAAGGCAGAAGCTGGCTCATGTCTGCTCATGCAGCACTTGTCATGGAGAACATAAACAAGAAAGTATGCAGTTTGATCAGATTTTTATGCTTGGTAGACAGAAAAAAAAGTAATTCAATTGCATATCTACTGTGGAGATCCTATGAATGACTAAACATAGGCTTAATGTTTTCAGTTGACATCTTCCTAATACACTCATGTGTCAGAGCTTGGGTGATGTCTTCCCTTTCCTCAATACTTCTCTTTCTGCCAATCTTCCAAGCAGGGTTGGTGATCCTGAGAAGATTCCTGAGAAGAGGTATTATCAAGCAGTACTGCATTTAGACTTGATTTCTACACTATAGGACTGGAAGAAGGAAATATGAGTGAAAGAGAGAATAGGAAAAATCACACAAGGGAGTGACACCCTACTGAAACCCCAGGATCTGAATTCTGCAGTTCTACAAAAACCTAAGTCAAGCTGAATATATACTAGTGAATGAAAATAAAAAGGGTGGATCCATTTATTAACTTCACTGAGACATCTGCACTTATCATGCCTTTAGGAAAATAACCTTTTGAATGTATGATGACATTTAATAATACATTAAAAGACAAAACTACCACCACAGATACAACCAATCATGAGAAAAATTACTATCAGTCTACTGGTCTACAAGGTTATACACTATTCTCAACTAATATAAAGCTCATACAATAATTATCAGATATAATAAACTAAGTTACCATCTGCAGATGGAGATTTTTGTGATTAGGGAAATATAAATTAACAATGATGTAACACCACCTTCATTTTATAGTTATTCAATGGAAGCCTGGGGAGATTAATTTTTTACAGAATAATTATATGAAGACGTATACCCATATATGGGGTATTTATAATTTTTTTTTTTTGGTCAGACAGCTTCACATGATGGTATTTCCTCAGACAGAAATGGATAAGATGCTTATCCATGCTTGCTGCTTTCCTAGTGCTGTATTCACTGTCTTGCTAATCTAAACACATAAACAGAGCATGGTAAACCAGCCAATAGCTACCACTGGAGACTTGGCATTCATGGTGTATGCTATTGGGTCACATTTGTTTCCTCTTTTTTATACCAGCAATATCAACAGTTTGTGAAGACCCAGACTCCATATAAATGAAGAAAAGACCTTACCTTTTTGGATACTAAACTTAGAAGAGTATGATATGGAGACTCATGATTAAGTACATTTACTAAATATATTCAAAAGACTGAGAAAGAAACACTAAGAATAATGATATGCTTTAAATTACAACATCCTTTTGTCCAAATCAACAAAGCAAAATCAGGGATAATCAAAAAGACACCACAGTAAAAGGCTCTTCGTATGCCTGTTGACCATAGAAAGTATCCAACAGCTCCTAAGTTACAAATCCAGCATGTCTGTATCTGTCCTGAGCAGAAGCAAAAGGAAGTCAATGCTTTCTTTCAACTTCCTACTCGTACATGGATGATGGAGTCCTACTACGAAGCCTGTTTCGCGGACACGGAGGGCAAGGTGAAGGCAGGCTGTATTAATGCAGGTCCATTGATGTGGCAATCTCCTAAGTGTAGATACACTACGTTGCAGTTAAAAAAGAAAACAAAAATCACACACACTCTCTCTTAACCTTTTTTCCATTGCAAGTGTTTCTTTCCTAAGGGACCAATATATCAGCAGCACAGAAGCAACCAGTCATCAGAAGTGTTTCAAGAGTTAACTGGGTATTGAACTCTGCCCCTCAGCACATTCTGTGCTCAAGGCACATGTGGACTTTCTTTTCCACAAACCATTGTTATGGAGCTGGGTTACTAATTTTTTTTAATCTACAATGCTACCTTTTTTATCTCAAGTGCCTGCAGTAAAAAATGAGAAGAATCTGTTGCATGACTACTTCTTACTATGGAAAATGAAAAATTAGGCATTTTATAGCGATGGAGTAATTTTCAGCAAAACATTCTTTTCAAGTACTTAAGTATTCAACAGAATCTAGTTCCTCCATGGAGCAGCTGTTCAGTAAGCTGCATTTTTTTTGTAATTGGAAAGATAAAGGTATGGCTGAAATTCATGGATTTTCAGCATTACAAAAGAGCTTGCTTGCACATTCCTTTTACAGATAGATAAGGGAACTGTATCTAGGAAGATTTGTGGGGGTTTTGGGGTTTTTTTTGTTTGGTTGGTTTGTTGGGGTTTTTTTTAAACACAGATTATTCATATCAAGTGTGCTAAAAACACAACTCAGGATTATAACAGCAGTATCAGAGTTATAGACTCCAAGTCTCAGTGTTTAAGGCCATAAGGGTCACTCGACCATGCAGCCGCCTTCTGTATGTCACAGTCCATTAATATTTTGTCCAGGAACATTTGCACTGAAGACAGTAACTTGTGTTTGGGTAAGATATATCTAGAAAATGAGGAGCTTCCCACATGGCTAAATGAAGTGCAAAGAAAATGTGCTACTCTGTATGCTTTTGTTATTGTGAATTTTTACCAACTGTAGAAATTGGCTAATATTTGCTTTTGGTTATGAATAAGATGCCATATAGCTTATCTGCAGGACGGAAAATATGGGAGGGAATGAGTCCACAGCTTGCTGCATTTTTTTTTTCCCCAAAAAACAAAACTTCCTCACCGATATTCCAAGGCTGAAGCTTTGGTTTTAGCTGCTCAGGTTAGAAATGCATTTCATTCTTGCAACAGCTTGTTGTAAACTGATTTTTCTATCTGCTTAAAGTAATTAGTTGCCTCTCTGATAATGAAGATTAATGAATTTTTGGTGTCTGGCTTGCTCAAGCACTTTTCAAAAATGCTTCCTAAAGGCACTATTCACAGCACAAAATAACAATGACACAGTGTTCTTATTTGGACCATTTCAAGACATTTCTAACTATCTTCTTCAAGTCTGAGTGCAAGTTTTCATGAAGTTAGGTGTGTCTGGACACAGCACTTCAGATTAGATTAGTCTCAAGCACTGAGTTCACATCTATCACAAATGCCTTCTGGATAATCAAGCTATTTACTCAATGTTTATCAACAGTCATAGGTCTCTTACCACCCTATCACTATAGTAAACACTCCTCCCTCCACCACCCACTGCTGTGTGCACAAGAATATACAAGAAAGAATCTTCTTCAAGAAAAGATTGATCTCATTTATACATAATGATGACTCTAATTAATTTCTTATTTCTGCCCCAAAACCCCACACTGCACTTACTTTTCCAGATAAAGATCCCCACATACTAACCATAAATATTCCAACAGCTAAAACAGTTACAGTGACCTTCAGGATTAATTTTTTTGGGAAACTCCACAAGGAATGAGAAACTGATTTAAATTAAGACTAGTTTATTGCAACAGAAGGCAAAGACCAAACTGTTAGTATTTCTGCCTACCTAATATCCCTTATGAGGAAGACAAAGAGAGAAAAAAAAGTCAGACCTGTCTGCCTTGTAATGAACCAACTGTTTTGGACTCGCAGAGTAAGATTTCATCTGCTGTAGGCATGAATATGAAAATGAAATCTGACAAATTAGATCTCATGGTTCAGCAAGTAAAAACCCCAGAACAAATCAATAAAAAAATGTCCTTACAATGTAACTCCTACTCACAGCATCAAGCTGTATTTTTTTTTTCTTTTGGGTAATACCAAAATTGACTGGAAATGAGTGTAGGATGTGCTCACAAGAATAAAATATTTGCAAACAAAAGATTTTTATTTCATTATAGAGCTGTTAGACCTGGAACCCTGAACAAATTACAATCTGCGTAATTACATTCTGTCTACCTAAATTCTCTCTGCAGCCTTAATTGGAAATTATGGTTTTCTTCATTTCCTCTCCTACATCATGGTTCCACCAAAAAATATCTGCACTTGAAAGAAACAACTTTTTACACTCGGCATAAAAGACCAACCTGGGATGCAAGGATAGAACAGAACTGTTACAAATTCAGAACTGACAGAACACTTTCCAAGTGGTCATTATAAGGACCTTTCAGATGCCTTTCTGTTGAAGAAAAAGCATGCTTCTCTTGGTATGTCTGAAACCAGTTAAGATTTCTCCCCCATTTTCCAAACAAATCATCAAGTATCTCCAAAATTCTTACTCTTTCTTGTTGAGCAACTACAGGTAGCCTCCCAAACTAATACTGCAGAATTAACACTTACTTTAATGATCTCTATATTGTGTGTGATGGTTAATTGCATTAAAAATTACACACAAAATCTAACCCATCTCATTCTTAGTAAGTAATGTATGATTTACTAAATATTTATATTTATGTAAAATTAGTAATAAAACAGTTTTACTTTGAATTAGCTAAATATCTTCCCCTTCTCATTCCCCTCAATCTGAAACAGATGGCCAAAACACTGGTTTTCTTTGCAGAAGTTACACAAGGAGACTGAATAATGTTCTCACTCACTAATACTACAGATTTTCAATAACGTTTTTGCACTAGTTGAAGAGAAACTATGGAAAAACGAGGCATTCCCCATTTCCTGGTGAGAGGCTGCAGGAGTATATCTGCATATACAATGCCTCAGATCCTAGACCCCTTCTAAGACTAAAGCTTAGAAAGAAAAATTGCTGAATCAGTTGCTGTAACTTAATGCATATCTTTGTGTGCCTTACAACACACAGCAGTGTCAACTATAAACAATTTACTCATTACAAAGCTGTCAAGCAACAAATTTCCCACAAACCATAAAGCTGAGTGTTTTAACTCTAAGACACGTTATTGGTGTATCTGTGCATGTGTATGTGTATATATATATAAAAGAATATATTAATATATAAAAGCTTTTAATCATAAAATAGTCATATAAAATGGAATATATGTAACTGAAATGTTCAGCATAAGCATAGGAATTAAAAAATTAAAGCTTCATGCTACGATGCAATTAAAAAGCAAAAACTTTCTTCACTTAGCATTCAAATCTCTTCATAAAACAAGATGAGACAGTTTCTTCCTTTAATTATGTTGAAGAGCTAATTTGTGAGCAAGGTCTGGCATTTCATCTTGCAAGGGTACTTAAATCTTACATAATTCTCACTGAGACTAAACAGACAACATGAGTACCAGGAGTTTTCTGTTTACAGAGTGAAACAACTTGATCTGACTACAAGCCACTGCAAAATCTGCCATTGGTTACACTAATCAATGGAAGGAAGAAAAGGACCTTCAAAAAACAATATAGAAAGATACAGGAAAAATAAAATACAGTACCCTTCAGCTTCAAATTTATTTGTTTCCTTTAAGAAACAAAAAATTCAAATGCAAGAGGCTCGGCAAATGCAGAAGTTCAAGAATAACTTAGTCACATATTAAACACAACAGAATCCCAACATTACCAAATTATATATATACACCAAATTATCTGTAAACACGTCAGAATAAAAGGGCTAAAAAATGAAACTATAAACACCAGTGCTTAATTGGACTCTATATGGTTTCCAGCACCACAGGATTGTAATGCCTCACAAAATGAATGCATTCATACAACATCACCAAAATATTCTTGTACCTCATGATCTCATTACCACACTTTGGAGAATTTCACCGTATCACCAAAACACAATTAAAGGCAGCCAACCTGTGAATTATTCCTTACTCAAAATGCCTGCCATTAGCCATTACCACTAATGGGTCAGAAATAAGGCAGACGATCACTTTTTTTTGCAGGATTTATGAAGATGAAGCTGGCCTTAATCAAGATGATTAACAACTCTCTTTGAAATGGTAGGAAAAGGTAGCAAACATTCCGTAAGGTTCTCTTCAGTCTTCTGAGCTAGAAAGAATGTAGTTAGGACATGGGAACCCAAGGAACAGCTTTGCAGAAGGTGAATATAGGGGGAAAAGAAAAGCCTAAGGATATTTAGGATCCCATGAAGAAGGCAGGAAACAGCAGGGCATAGACAGCAGCTCTTCGTCTCAATCTAACAGGACTGATGAGCCAGACGGCAACTGTAAATACAGTATCAAAGAACTTTAGAAAGGATATGAAATTCCATTGCAGCTGGAAGCAGGTTTACAGAAAATTAGTGCGAAGGCCAAAGGAACAGTTAAAGGTATTGTTTTCATGAGGAGAAAAATTGTCTTTGTTGCAGTAAGCTACTCAGCACTTCAACCCAGCTTTGTTCTATTTCAGTCTCCTCCAAAAGCTCCAACTCTTTGGCATTCCTCCTGTACGTGGGGTGGCCTCCTACTTACCCTACTAAATTTAAAAAGCTGATAAAGAATAAATAACACAAAACACCATAAAATATATGCTGAATTTCTAAATGACAGTGAAGGGTATAAACTTGAAGCATAAATTATGCAGCATAGTGAACAAATCCAGATCAGTGCTGTCTTCATTAGTAGCAATATTAGCATACTGTTACCTTAGGCATTGCCAAGTGTAAGCACATTAAAAGCCTCCATTTCTGCTGTCACAGTCATCTGCTCAGAATGGCTCATTTCACAAAATATAAGACCAGTACATCCAAAGAGAAGACTACTACTCCTAGGGTAGAATTCTGTAACAGAAGAGAGAGCACCTATACAAGAGAGTTCCTTTGCCTTCAAACATCAAGTGGCCATTACAGTCTACAAAGGATATCAAAAGTCAGTGTTATTATGGAGGTCTCCAAATCATTCTGAATTATGTTAAAAGCCTTGTAACTATCGTGTAACCATAATACCAGTCCTTTCACTCGAAGTCCCTGCTCCTCACATCTAGGTAAAGATTCAGCTCTCCATAATTTTCTTATTTTCCTGTCTTGTCTTTAAACTATCACTGAAGAACAGGATGACAATTAATGTGATCCTACATTTACAATACAGCTTCATCAGAATAAGCAGCTGAAGCTGAAGCAGAAATTACAGGTTACATAATTGTTATTACTATTTCTACTATTTCTTAATCAGAAATGTTGTTCTGAGATAGTGGTCAGTGTAACAACACTGAAAAATAATAAAACTAACAAGGATTATAATATCCAAGAGAGTTAATTCTGATTTCAGATGTTCAAGCCTGCACCTGCAAGATGCCCTGGCTATCAACTGCCTAGACAGTTACCCTTGTAGCACCAGCTTAGATGCAGCAGATACAGCCCACAGTACTTGAAGAATACACTGGGCTTGCTGTAGGGTATATGGCAGTTGGCAGTGCGGAACCAGTGCAAACTTTTCACCTTCCTGTATTAGTAAGGGACTGTAGCAAGTTTTTAAACAGTCTACCCCCACTCCACTCCAAAAGAAGCTCAAAATAAGCACTAGTCATGATAAACCCAAAACACATGGCACTCAAGCAGGAAACTGACCATTTAGCCTTCTCCCGTGCTGCCAGTGGCGTGCTAAGTCGTTTTTGGGTGCATCACTGCAACTTTTAGGTGTTTCCAACCTCTGCCTTCCCTGATTAAACCACATACACTGCAGTACAAGCGTGGGTTCTAATATTAGCTCACTCCGACACCATATTTAGTAGGAACCAGACCCAGTCAGCATCACAAGGCACTACCATCATGCAAGTAACTAAAATCAGTAAGAATACAACACTAAAAGTTGCATGCCTTTAACAGGGCTTTGAAGGCATGTTTCTTTCTAATATGTCAATTAAGACAGCTGAGTGAGTTGACATTTAATTCATTCTGCCTCTGGTTCAGTAACTCTAACAGATACAAAGAATATTTTAAGGAATACCAGGAAATGGAAAAAAGAATATCAATAATTGGAACATTTGAACCACAGAGCTCTCTCTGATCCTTCATTTGGTTCACTACTGAAAACGCAACCACCTCACCCTATGTAAGGTAAAAAATAAACAAACTGTGACGTCGTGTTAGAAAAGATTAAATTCAGTTTGATACAATTTGGTATCAGAACTGCAAACCATGACCTCCAAAGCTGCAAATGAAGAGAAATTCACTTTAAATGTTCTTCACCTACAACAGATTTCTAGCAGCTAAGCTCTCCAAGACAGCATCCTGCTTACTACGAATTAATCTGGAGATATTGATCCAAGGTCATCATGTTCTTTTAATGACTTGAACTCACCAAATATTAAACATTGTATGAAGCAACATAGGCTGCTGCTGTAATAAATAACCAGATTATTCCACTTTGATCAGCATGGGATCCTACATAATTATCAAGGGGCTTAAACTTGTTTACCAGATTACATTCGTATAAAACACAACTTCTCAGCTATGTTGTCCCTGAAACACTGCAGCGTCACAATTTCACCAGAATTTCACTTCCCAAATACTCTATTTTGAAGCTAGAAAGGATAATTAAAGTTGCTGCGTACATAGCCTCTTAAGTCTCCGTATTATCTTTTCTCCGTGCCAGAGATAAAACACGATCCTCTCCCCTTAGGTAACTAGGCTACAAAAACAACCAATTCTTTCTTGACTAGCATACAACAAGGTCATATGGACAGAATGAACATATTAGCAATGGCACTGTTGGATGACTTCTGATTGCAGGGTCACTGTTGCCTGTGAGGATGGGGAAGGCAGAGAGGACTTTGCATTTAGCTTTAACAGCTTCTCTTACTCTAAATAATTTTACTTCAAACACTGGAAATTTGTTCTGGTGTTTAATGAGATGAAATGGAATTTGGATAACTCATTTTAATAAGCAACTTTTCAAAGCATACCTGTGTTTAGGGATTTGATAGAAATCATTTTGATACCGAATTTACAGTTCCCTGATTATTGACTAATTATGTGTCATTAATAAGACAATAAACCACTTTAATCCTGATTTGATTTAAACCATGTAAACTGAAGTTCCTCCCCTGCAACGAGCATCTGTGTACCATCACTTTCTGAGTAACACTCTTGATGGCCTCAGATTAATCATCAACAAAAATAAGTCATTAGGATGTGAAAATCCTCAAAAGTAAGTATACATAGTAAGACTGGATATTGGTTGATCAGTTTGGGAACTGAGCTTGCAAGAACCAATTTGACTGACCACTTTGTGGCCTTGAATGAAATGAAAAGTTATAATTTGTCCTAATCAGAACTTTGTCTTGTTTGTGCACTACTAAATGTAGAAAAAGAGTTTAAACTTTTGTGTTAATGCTGTATTATGAAATCCATGTTTGCTAATTCTTGCCTGCAAATGGCAGTTGCACACTGTAGAGGCTGCTGAGGCAGCAGAAGCCCTAGTATAAGAACATACAGTTCTAGCAAGGCTCTTTGCTTGATCCCAGATTCAGGAATTAAATACTAAGGGAAGATTTCTACTTCTAGATCAGAAAAAACAACCAACCAACCCCCTCAGCCCTCCAGCATGCTAATCTCCCTAACTTGTTTATTTCGGATCAGGCATCCCCACATCCTTCCCTTCATGTGATGGCTAAAGGCAGGCATAAAACTCTCGCAGTCACTTTTTTGAGGGCTGCCAATCACAAATGAACACATATTTTATTTAAATCCCCTGTCCAATTATGGTAACTAGACAGAATGACATAAGCACAGCCTATCTAAAGTTCAAGCACAGCCCTGACAAGTACTTCTTTCAAAAGCTGTCGCTGAGTTGGTTACAAATCGTACTAATTTGGAACAGATTTTTTCCCATATTCTACCCATTTTTTTAGTGGAGAATCAAATCAATGGTTCTTTGAATCCAAAGGAGAATGCTAATATAAACCAGGAAGCAACACACAGGTCTCACCAAGTAATGATTATGGCCAAACAAAGCTGCAGACGGTGCCTGAACCTCTGGAGATATGTGAAAGAATTCATGCACAAGAACACACTCATAAATTGAAAATGTACCCATGAAAATATGTGGGTCTGTTCACATTTATTCAATGATTTACTAAGAATTTTATATACAAGAAAGTTACAAAGTTTACAAATGCTTGGTGACTTCCAAAATTTGTTCCTACAGGAGTTAAAATTTAGCAACTACTACTACATAAAAAGTTTTTTAGGTCTATATATTTACATTATATATATTTAGTCTCTATCTACAGCATTCCCATGCAATGAGTGATAATACTTCCGCGAGCATTTATTTACCATTCTCTGAATTCATAAAGCTAGTTCAGATTTTTTTCAGAAAAAAGCACAGTTCAGATCAATTTTCACCATTAGAGAATGAGTCCACTCATCTACCATTTAGTATAATATTCAACTCCCATAATCACATTTCAAAATGCCAGCAGAGAAGACACATTCCTCACTATTACTCTGGAAAGAAAGCATCTAATCTGAATTTTTGCCAGATAGGTTGTTCATGAACAGGAGATAATTTTAATTAACTCACAATACTACATGAAACTGAATTCTTCACTACTTATGCATTTCTAAATAGGTCTGTATTACAGCCTCAAAAATAAGAAATGTGATCAGAAATCTGATATCAGCTTCATAAAGAGCAGAACAAGGTACTTTATATTCTAGTGCTCATGCAATTTGATTTAATCCTCAATGAACTGTAGGAATGACAAAATATTAATTATGAACAAATTTTGCTTCATTATTTATGCTTCATCCAAAAGGTAATGTGTAAGAAACAAACCCCTCATGCTCAATTCTCTGTCATCTTTTTGCTAATTATCACAGAAGGAGAGATACGCATTTAAACCAAATTAGCTGACTCCTACTGTTTGTAGCCTCTCAAACATGTATTCTGCTTGTAAGTCGTACTTTAAGCAGGTAAAAAGGTCATATTTACATAAACTCATGCCCCTAACACTGAAATGCTTTATTATTTTTAATTTCAATTACACTCTCTCTCATCTAGATTTAACTGCATTATAAATGAAGTTTGCATCTCCTGTCAATGCAGAAATCTTTCTAACAACCTTCTCTGCGGAACTATCTGAGCAAGGTATCTTGTTTTGTATTAAAAGGATGAGTCCGTAGACACATACTCAGGGAGATGCATATTGGTCACCAGCTAGTGCAGTTACTCAGAAGTTGCAATGGAAGGCTGAGCTTCTCCAGAGACACAAAAGATTCAACTTCCTCCCAACCCAATGAAACCTATAATCACATACTCAAGGGAACACAGTTCAGTATATTTTATTACAGAAAGGATATCCCAAATCCTAAGAATATTAATAGTATTAACAATGTCACAAATCTAAAAAAACCCTTCAAGTTTATACCTGTATTTCAAGGTGAATGACATTTAGACAGACATTGTGCAAACATTAGGTAGTTTTAGGTAAGCCCCATATCTACATTAATGAGACTACAAAGGAGAACACATTGTTAAAATACTGCACCTGCAGTCTATTGCTACCACATTAGCAAGCTAACTGCATGAGTGACCTTCAAGAACATTAACACTCACCAGAACAGCATTGAGCCTGCTGCAAAAGTACATTCTAGAGTATAAAAAAAATTGGTATAAAAGACTGTGTATGTGTGAGAGGAAAGGAATCTGGGGGTTGAAACAGGGTTACCTCTGCAGTGAAACTATTCTGCGCATCAGCAGAGATACAAGCAGCTTACTCATGCTTTTACTTGGCTGGTTCGTCCTACAAAGTAGTAGTTGTAATTCGCATCTGTACTTAAGGCGGGGGGGGGAAGAATATAAGGAAGATAGGTGAAGTGTTACCAGAAGTCAATTTTGATCATATAAACAGCTTACATAAGAGTGCACCAAGCACTTGGGAAGCCCTGCAGGAGACTAATAAATGATATCAGGGTAATTCTACAAGAACAGAAAACTGACATGATTCATTCTGAAAGACAGATTGATTGCACAGAATATAGTTCAATAAACATGAGAAAGAAGTGAAAGCAAAAAAATTTAGAAACTCTAACAATATAGTAATAAGGTCATATTAATTCAGGAATAGCTTGAGCTTCATTTTTCTATAGAAGCTTAAAATTGACTTTGAAGCTAAGACAGTCAATTGCTATTGAGGTGTCTTTTCCTTTTCTAAGAGTAACTTGAAGGTTATGTCAAGCCTCCTTCAGTAGCATCACAGTCCATGTACTATCATTATTAGGAACTCTGTGAACTGTAGTAAAGAATTTTCTATAGGAAAGACAACATAACTTAAATAACAGACCTTGCCACATTGAAAAGGCTCAATTTAAATTGCTATGTCAAAATAATCTGATTTCAATTCAAAAGTGTATCAAATTAATATCCAATAGGAATTTTTCTAGAATAAGACCTATTTTTCAAACACCATAGCAAGTATGGTAATAAATATTATTAACTTTATAAATTTCTTTAAACCAATCCGTTGCCCAAGCAGCACACTGACAGACAGGAAGGCAGAGAACATGAAAGGATCTGAATAGCAAAACCAACATAAATTTGTGCAGTAATAAAATCCTAACGTGAAACATTGACTTAATGTGACAGAGAGATGAAAAGACATCTTGTCATCTCAAACATTTCTCTGAAAAATGCAAAACATTTTGCCATCTTCCAGTGCAGATATGTTTGTATCGCTTTCCAGAGCAATTTATGAATTGCAACATAAATTGTACATGAAGTGTAAGCTGGTTACAAGACTTAAAAGAGTAAAACGCTAATAGAAAATATAATTCATTTATCACACTAACCATGCAAGTCTATGATGAATTATCGTATTTATTAGGTCTCCTAGTATGAGCACGTAGCATACTGACTGATGTGTACGGAGATTGTGGAGATTTATTAAAAGAGTTTTGAGCATTTTGAAAGGGTATCTTAACTAGTTTGCAGTTTATACTTCACCTTCTCATGGCTTTTCTTGTTGCTCAGACTCTTTCTGTTTCCTCAGTGAATGCATCTCATCCATACTTTACACTGAACTGATACACAAGCAGTGCTTTACTGGCTTACGGTACCACTTCAATAACTGCTACATTCTGTTGATAATCTCACAGTTTGCATTCATTTTACCTTAATCCAGAGTGTATTTAATCAAAAGATAAAATATATGTGCTTCCTATAGACCACTATAGATCCTTTGAATGGATACTTTCTTAATATAAAGTATCTCTCTCTCCTCACAATGTTACCTTATTCTTAATTACATATGCTTCATTATATTAATTTTCTGATAAAAAAAAATCATGTGGTTCAATAAAAAGCTTTTGGACAACAATAACAAACTAAATTCCAGTTGAGTCAAAGACACAGGGAAAGAAATTACGAAGAACTCTGTATATATATGGTGATACAACATTATAAATCTAGTTCAGTACAGAACTGATTCCTTTCACGTTGCATAGCATAAGAAGGGATGAGATTAAAATCAGAAGATGCAACTTTTTTGATAGATAACATATCAAGCAGCATCAGAATCAAATAACAAAAAGGATATGGAAATAAATCATCTCAAACAACAAGATGAGCTGATGCTGCTCAGCAGACCCTGAAATAAGATGTCTTGTCTAAAGTACAGTTGGATTTCTCTGTCAGTTCCTTAAAGCATGGATATGCAATTTCATGTTAGAGGTAAGCAAAATGTGTCTTGGTTGGTAGTTCTCCATTTTAAATTGTGACACCAAAGGCAATACTGCATGTTCTTCAAGTTAGCCTTCTTAGGGAAAGCAACACACAAATGAGCACATTAAGCTCATTAGGGTGCCTGTATTTCTGATGAAAAAGACATACAGTTCTGTTTCACACCAGGGAGAAACCAGTAACAACTCGGTATACATGTGCACACGTACAGATCATATAAGGACACATGGTCTGAATTTGGGCTATTCTTTTAAAACCTCTTGCCAAGCATATTATGAAATATTCTAAGGAGCTTCTACTATTTTGGTGATTAAAAATTCATGCACCTATTAAAAAGTCACTGAACTTTGCATAACCTTAAATACATTTACTCTCACACTATATTCTATTGCTCCCCTTTTACAAATGGAAAGCTGCGGTACACAAGAAGTTTGCAGTGGAGCCTTGGTCCTCAGTTTACAAAGTTTAACATCAGCCTTGCTATTTACATTTTCTCTATTGAAGTACTTTAGAGATTTAGGATAAGCAGAAAACCTGAATCCATTTTAACACAGGTAACCCAAAATTGTATGAGATGTATGATGTATGGACAGAAAGTGAACCTGTACCAACAATAACTAGAGGCATTACAACTAATGAAGAATAAAAAATCAGTTCTGTATGCAGGAAGTGTCTGTTTCATGTCTCTTCACCACTGTTCACCAGTTCATCTTCCAGGATACAGCTCCACACCAGAGCCTAAGTCAGGCTGCCTGTAACTGCAAATACTAAAAGCCTAGGACTTATTTCCAAAGCATCATCATGAATTAGATATATCCCACTGGTGCAAGCTTAATTTGACCTGATTAATACGCTAATAAGTTACTATTGTTCACTCTTTGCCTTTGTACTTCCCCAATGAGAATGTTGTTATTGTCAACTTGCCTTATTGTCATAACTTGCCTTTCAGTGAGGGTTCAATAATATTAATCTCAGAGACAGCTAACTACCCAGCACTACCAAAAGCGCCCATTAGGTGTGGGTTTGACCTGTCTTGAAAATTCTACTGGTGAAGATAGAAACCTTCCTTTCTTGTTACTAACTGTAAGGGTTGGCAGGCAAATGGGTATGTGTGTGAATAATCTAAAAAATAAGCATCTTTGCTGAGAGGTTTAACAAAGTCTAGTGATTTTTACATCATAATCAGTGCTGCTAAATTAATTTTCTGGATAAAAATGTTAATCAGCATGTGAATCACGCTTTAAAAATATAAGGCAACTGTTCCATTACAATGCTACCTGAGGGTTTAAAATCTGCACAGTATCTGTAAGAAAAAAAAAAGGAGGTAAAGGAAAAGGTCAGAAGGAATTGGGCAAAAAAAATAAAGCAGTTTTCACCTTGTTAATAATCTGTAGGGGAAAGCTGCATCTAATTAAACTGCAGACCTGAAACACAAAAATTCTTATTGTTAAATAGGAGATAAACTTGGAAACAGCCTGAAGGAAAAAAAAAAAGTGCAATTTTTGGCTGCATCCTTTGGTTACTCATAAGTCTTGCCTGACACTTGCTAAGTTAATTCAGCAGTTACTTTTTAACAAAAATGTAGGCAGAAGCAACTCATGGAGCAATTTGTAGAGAAGGACATCTCTGGTACATGCCATTTCTTTTGTGCTCCTTCTAAACAGGTGTAAGTCAGGTGAAGAACCACACTGCCACCTTCAACAGCTGTTTCTAAAGCAAAGCTCTCTATCACACTAGAAAGCTCAGTTTAGAAGCTCTGCATTGCAATCTAGTTTACACTAGAATTTCAGCCAGGAAAATATATTTCTCCTTCAGATTCCGATTACAGCATTTCTCTGAAACAGCTGAGCAGGACCACTGCTTAATGCAGTCGATATCAGTTCTCACGGGAATGCCATAGGCAGATAAGCCACCTCCATACAAACATTTCCCATGTTTGGTCCAGAACCAAGGTGCTCTGGAATGTAATTTATAGACAGCACAGAAACCTGAGCAAAGAATGCAAATCACAGCAAATAAAACAAGCATGTGGTGGTTCCCTACCAAAGACATTAAGAAATAACCAGCTTCTTGTGACGATACTTGCAAATACCTTCTGGTAAGTACATTTTAAAAGACAGAAATGTCACCTCAACATGCAATTCACTCTGATAAAGCCCAGATCTTAAAGCAAATACAAAATCATTGAGTTGGGTGGCTAAGTAGTAGCTATGTACACAGGTCTCTTTATGGAGCAGGCTCCAGCTTCTCACTTCTAATGGAAATTAAGAGTCAAGAGACCCCTTGGCTTTCAAAGGTCTCTTCCTTATATTTATTCTGATATTCGTGGGCTAAAACAAGGTAAGCACCCTCTTAAATATTGTACTTCAAAGGGTAAGTGATTTGTAAGAGGGTCTCAAGTAGCTTTATAGGACTATAAGGTCTTTTCTCAAATTATAAGACACACTTGAAACAGGAAGATTTATAGAGAGCAATAAAGCATGTTATTCCTTTCTTCTTGTATCAGAAGCAGTCCTGACATACCATTTGCCTTTGCTATTTATGAGCTACTTGTATGAACCATGGAGGCATAAATGAGATTATACCGTTTGTTAATTCTGTTGACTCATCCAGAATGGGAAGATTATTACATTAATTTGGATTTACATCAACTAATACCACTTTACCCCAGCCCACTTGCATCAGTATACCAAATGATAATGACTAGTTTTAAGCAATCAGGCACACAAATACATTCTATTTTCAGTTTAATTCTATTATACTGAAACTAATGGCAGTAGTAGGTCTAAACTCACTCCTGCTGCAGGTTTTCTTTAGTTTGCCAAATTCTGATTAAATTTAGGTGAAAGACAGAGCTACCTGGCATTCATGATGGCAAATCATCATCATCAACATCCTCCTCTGCACAATGTATTTCTCCTAATTTGACTCCCCTACTAAAACATAATTGCCCTCAAAATTTCATTTACAAAGAAAAAGAAAAAACACTTTCTCAGCAACAGTTATATTAGCTGTACTTGGACAACCAGGATTAAGCAGCAGTAAAGTAATAGGGTTTTGTTATTAAAGGAAGACAACATACATAGAAAGTATTCTCTGTGGGCATTGTGCTACAAAAACTTGCCTACAGCTTAGTGTAGTCTGACTGGCACGTTCAGTTTGCAAAGCTTATACAGCAGTACTTTAAAATGGCAGCCTATTAAGTGCCAGTTTTTAACTGCTGAAGAAAAAAAGCCAAACCTGGAAGAGTATTTCAGCTAATTGCTTTAAAATGCTAAGTCTCTAGATTTAAGGAATTAGTACAATTCTAACAAAGAATTCATGTGTATTTACACACACGCATACGCAAAACTCCACCCACACAAAATTAATAGATATTCCTGGATAGCCATGCTGCTGGAAGCGGCTTTGAGGTTAACAGCTTCTTTATTGATCAGAGCCTCTGACATAATTTGACATATAGCCAAAAGGCTCAAGCATTTTGCTGAAGAGGAGTTTGTGCAAGCAGATTGTTAATATGCGTATCATGGGTTTAGTGATGCTTCTGGACTGGTTGATTTTTAAATTACTTTTCCTCATTGTTGCATATTAGCCTTCGCTTCCAGAAAAACAAGAATTAATGATCCTTTTAAAATAAGGGAATAGTTTAAAGAACTGTGTTTATTGCTCAGATAATTTCTCTGAACATGCAATTGTGAGGTTCCATAATGACCACTTCTCTGAAAACTCCTGAAGCCAAACCACATTGCTCCCTTCTCGTGTACTATCAAAAGTAATAAAGATTTACAGGTCAAGTTATGACATCAGTAACATTTCAGCAGCCCATCATTGATGACAAACTTGCACTGGTGTAACACAGCAGGAATATAAAAACTATCTGCATTTCACTCACACTGAGATGTACTGGTTCTCCAGTGTTTGAGCAAAAAGAATATGAAGAGATATTAAATAAAAAAAATTGAAAAGTGCCCAAGCGATAGTCCTTGCACTCTCAACATGACAGAAAAAGGTCATGGAGGGATTAGACAGAACTGGCCACAGAGGTAAGAAAGGGACACAAAGGAGTCAGTGGAGAGACAGTTCAGGCTAAGGGCAGCATGGCAAAAACTCTGAACATGAAACCTGGTGAAGTCACAACAGGAGACATTTGCTGCTTCTGCGAGGGGGTGTATCACCCCCTCTCGTTCCAGTCTTCCCTCCAGCCACAGCTGCCACTGCAGCTTAAGTCAGAATGCAGATTTTATGATGACTCCTTGCAAGGTGTTCACTCACACCTCTGGATGCATTAAGTAGAGATATTAATAGTCATCCATGCATGTGGTAAGTCTATCTTTAGATTTCCAAATACTCCCCCTCCCCAATAACCAGGAAGAGCATCTTAATATGATTCTAAACAAACTTTATGAAGCTGATGACATTCAACCTTTTCTACACTTGAAAACTGGCAGAGTTGATTTAGGAGTTTTGAGGGCCACTTGGAATGGTCACCTTAATTTAAGGGCTCCTTATCTCACTTATTCTTAATTATATTTCATTTACACACAATTAAGCACACAGCGTCTCTGTTTGGAAAAGCAATTTTATTTATAATAAAAAATCCTACAGATGTTAGGAACTGGGAGTGATTAAGATGCAAGAAGCCTGCATCTGCTGAAGCCAACTTATTGATCCCAGCATTACATACAGAAGTATTTAATTGGTTGTCTTTTCAGATGCTGTTCAACCTGTTCAACTGCTTAGCAATGTTAAATGGCAGCAATTGACTTGTATGGAAAAGATCATTTACAAAGGTCTCAAGAAAGACATCAAGGGTTTCTACATGTAGAAAATCTCTAATTTAAAAAATGGCTGAAAATAGCTCAGAGATATTATTTTGGTGATATTTAGTCAGAATGTCTCTCTGATTCTGTTTATGTCACTACACTTTTACTGGTACCACGTTTTGCTTTTGCTTATTCAAGCAACAAAAAATAAAAAGCCAATCTTTTGCATCAAAAATGGGTTGTTATAGAAAACATGTTTAGACCACTGCTTGGGAAAAAGAACTTGATCATAATTATTCCTACATAATTGATGGAAAATAAGCTGAAAGTGCATTATAGAGTAAAATATCAATTTCTATGAAAGAAATGTAACAGGCCTACATCTCATCAAATTTCAGACTTAAATGAGAATAGAACACCTATGGCTTACTTTCCCTGCTTCCCTTGAGATAAACTGATCTTGCAATGTTCATACATTTCTAAAATTAAATGGATAACATTTTTAAAATACTATACATTCCTTTTGCAAAATTAATTTTGTTAACTGAAAGTCAACTTTACATGTGTACTAAAGAAATGCAAACAATCCTTTGTTATTCATCCAAGGTACAGTGAAGGTGCAAAGTCATCATGCTGAATATATACAGATGTGGGTGACATCGTTATGGCCCTCTTTCCTGTTAAGGTATGAATTGCATATTTACCAAAAAACCCCAAAACTCTCACAAATGCACAGTTCACTCCTTTCATGGTGTTAAAGGGACCTGACAATCAGTGATGTTACATAAGATTGTCTATGCTCAATTCTGCTCTCATTTAAATCAACACAGTTTACGCTAACTTTGTTGTGCACCTCATCCATCATCTGAGCAAAGAAAAATTGATCAGGAAAATGCCTTCCTAGCAAACCTGGATCTGAGTAACAGCACCATCTAGGGGCATCAGTTTCTGGACTGACATCATAAATTATTTGTATAGAGTTATTTTTAAAAGCTTTATCTTCATTACATTATTATGAAGCAGTCTGAGAAACTTTAGATTTCTTTCTCAAAGTTTGTCTTGCTATCCTGTTCAGTGTTGAAGGGTTGCGAGTTAAACAATGTTTAAGTTTTCATCTCTCTGTTGTAATATAAACCACACAAGATAATCCATCAACAAGTCAGACAGAGGAATTTAGAACCTCAACTGAGCAATCATAACTATACTTGACACTTGTTATTGCAGTATTACATAATAATGCTAAAATCTTAAAAATTAATTATTTCTGAAATTTAAATGGTACAATAAAGAGAACCAGACTGCTTGAGAGGTTTCTAGAAAAATTACTGTACCTCTGCCCTTCATTTACGGCAACACAATACAGAGAACTAACCTAATCTGCTTATTAAAACTTTCAAGCTTAGAATTATCAGGCAAAGCATACACCTGCACTAAGCAGCAAGTCAGATAACTTTCACAGAGAAATGAAAAGAGGGTACAGAGCAAGACAATCAAACCCCATCTCTTCCCATGGAATGACAAGGCATTTAGAAAAACAGCTTTGGGAAATAAATCCTTGGCAGTTATCACACAACCTGTAGTGAATTTTCCCCATAGGTCTCGAAATTTGAGCACTGATGTCCACTAAATCCAAGTGAGGGCTATCACTGGAAAAGGTCATTCTGTTTAATTTTCAGCTGATCAGCTCCTCTTTGCCATGCAGCTGCGTGAGCCCTCCTCCTAACATCAAGAAGGAATCTGCAGATAGTTCTGACAATGCTTTTTGGCCACAGTTGACACAGCTCAGACTAACCAGCAAACTGTACTTAACATATTTTTATAAGTTTTCAAAACCTGCCTGATAATCAGCATGGTGATACAGAAAGAAGCATGGAAGAGAGCAGTCTGGTTCATTTATCCTTTATCTTTCAAGTTTAAAACCTCTTTCAGGTGGATTGGGAAGAAGTGCATAGTGCATCTCAAGGTTTTAAAGTTCCTTGTAAAACTGCAGTGAAATAGTAAACAAGTAACAAAAAGCAAAGGGGGAGAAAAGGACACAACAGCACTTGCTTTCTCAATCTGCAACTTTGTAATTAAAAAAATTCAAAACGAAAAACTACACAGGCTTGCATTTCTATGAAGCTTCTTATCACTCAAGACAGCAATTTGGTAATTAATGCATTCACTCCAGATTTGGTAGACCACAGGTCAAGCTCAACTTGCCACATTAAAGCTTGGTTCCAGTATCTTTAACGACTGCCATGAGGAGTCTGTTGAGGAGCTGTCTCTCTGTGTAGAGTATTTCACATAAATCTTTGCATGGGGAACACATCAGCCCTTAGAATTACTCTCAACTTTTCAGCACTGCAAGACTCATTCTGAAATCTAAAATTAAATAGATAGATAGTATAAATAAATTTCCTATATAAAAGTCACATTTACTGATGACTGCCATGATTGTGTTATACTAGAATCTCAGTTCCATACATAAATTGTATGTAGAACTACTTTGCACAGGGGAATCCATGCATGCAAATCCTTAATTTCTAATCATATATATCTGATAACATGGCTCTATTCTCACATATCAGCACTGGCAATATAGATTTATTAACCTTAACTTGGGATCATTCACAAAAATCAGCTCAAACACCTGTACTGAACCAAAATAGGTTCAGTAATATTGCACAACAAATATGTATTATATACTTCTCCAGTGTCAGCAGAAATCACATCAACAACCTAACTAGACCTATTTATAGAATATACTCCTCTCATCATAATTACATGCACATGCATGAAGATTCAGCCCTGTTTCTCTTTTCCATGGCTCACCCTCCTAGGAAGTTTAGGAAAGTTATGAGCAACTGGAAAACCTCACTAGGAATGTAAGTGCTGACACACACATGGAAATACTCTTGCATACTTTGGCTAAGATCACAGAACTTAACAGAATAACTGCTGCCATGTATCTAAAAGTAGTAGTAGTATAAGTCTGATATACTGCTTTTATATTCAAAGCTCTGCTGAAGTTTACTTAGAGGCTCTTCTTAACAAACACACATTTTCTGCAGACATGCACATGATAACCATCATCTTCACATACAGTGAAGATGTAGTATTCATAAAAAATGCAGTAGCTAATTTATTACTTGCATTTTATTAAAGTGCAGTAGTATTCATGTAAAATGCAACAGCTAATTTATTATAAAATATAGTCCATATATAATAATGCCCCCACTGAGAAATTCTTCTGTCTTCATATTTCAAACCTCAGGAAGCAGCCTAGAACATATTTCATTATGCTACAAATTTCTGTGGCGACATAGATTTAGCTACCTTAATTACTATAATCTTTCTGAACATGGGAAAGCCACAGCTCTCCATGACTGTATACTTCAGTAATTTATTTTTACATTGCAGGTTCTAGCTGCAGCAGTGAGTCAAAAGCTCATTATAGATCTGTAGTAACCCCTGCTACAAAGAAAATGAGCCATTAATCTGTGCTGCTACCATTAATCAGTATGCATAAAACCAGCAGTTTAGTGGATGGAGGACATTTAAATTCTCAATTTACCATGTCTTACACAAAACGGTTATGGACTTCCACCCCGCCTCTGTCCCAAGTGCAACTGAAGTGCTGTACTCTTTTGATAAACTTAATAAATATTGCTAAAGCACCATGTTCCTCATTAAATTAACAGGAGTTTATTGATTGAAGCATAGGACTGCAAGCTGTTTTTCTCCCGGAACAGAGTAGACTTTCAAACACAACATTGGGTAGATAAACAAAATAATGCTCTAGTCTCTTCTGATGTAACTTAATCTCACTTTGCTAGAGGAAAAAAACCAACATGCTTTTAGTGAACAACAACAAAAAAAAAGTTAACTGATGTAATCAGAGTTAACTGTAATAGGAGCTAATGCAGGAAAATTAATGCAAAAATCTACAGGGTAACAAGCTCACTTAAGTAACTCAGTAACTAAACTGTAAGTATTCCAATCATGTAGCATAAACCTCGATTCATCACTGCCTACAAGGTAACTATGCAGCTTCATTGTTGTCTTAAACCAGGAAGACTGCAAGAAGGAAGTTCTCTGAAAATAAGGAGTAGTTGCAAGTTATCACCAGAGGCCTAACCCAGAATTACTTGCTCAGACCAAACTTTTCTATTAGTGCACATTTGGGATTCTTTATTTCCCCCTCAGTATTTCTGACAAGTGCATATTAACAATACATGTGTGTGTGTGTGTGTGTATATATATATGCGCACTTATCTACTGATTCAAATATTTGAAGCAGATGTGACTGGCACAGGGCAACCACTGAGTTCCTCCCACAAAGGTCACCCCTGCAGCACCCCTGCTATCAAACCTTTGTTATTTATACCCAATACAACAGCTTTGACCTCCAATACATCAGAGATTTCCTTAGACTGTACCTATTTACTCCTTGCATTTTTGCCTAACACATATTGCCAAGTAAAGAGTGCCCCTCTCAGTGACTCTCTAGGCCGCAGCTTGTGAAATAGCAGGCAGAGCACCTGTCAAAGCAATGCAAGCCCTTGCAGTGAACCTCTGATAGAAATAGTGACAATAATAAACAATCTTAGAAGCATTTCACCCTTTAGAGACAAGCAGATAAGTTCACTGTAACTCAGATTTGCAATTCAAACCTACATCTTTTTGCTGTAAGTGTTTAAAGACTGCCAAATCAACACTTCTCAAGCATAACAATACTATAAATCACTCCTGCCATTTCCCCCACCCTCAGGTAACTCAAAACTAAAAACTCTTTTTGACTTGCCACAAATGCCTCTAAACCTAAGCTTGCCACAAACCTCTAAAAACCAAGTGCATTATTAAATATTGTACATATCAATTGAATTTATTTGCTATCTGTGAAACTATGCCCCCATCTTCCCTGGTGATCTGGACATTTGGTTGAATACCATTCAACTGACTATTCCCAGTCCTGTCCCACCTGCCTTGGCTGGCAAAGTCTCCAAGCCCCTGTCCCTTAGGGAGAAGTATGATAATCCCTGGCTGCAACATGACAATGACAAATCCATAATCCATTTATATTTTCTCCTTTTTAAAGAAGACTGCAAATGCTACTGAAGTGTCTTTCACAACCTTGTGAGAGGGCCTCACCTTTGTTTTACATTATAAAGGAAATAAAGTAGAGCCAGATTATGGTATGTCTCCAAGGTTGTATATTGTCTGCCATCACTGAAGCTGACTTGTAGCATCGCATTCCTCCTGAATCCCAAGGCTATCATAACAAATGCGAGAAGCAACTTAAGCAAAAACACTGGCTTTGATAGCATCAAAAAAATCCAAAACCCGACAGCACTGTGTAAAATTAGGATAGTCATAGATAAAATACTTCTGAGGACTAGATATGAAAAATGAGAACCACATACTGTTAATATTTGTAAATGCTTTGATGGAAGTCAAAATTATCTGATTAATCACTGTTCTAAAGAACTGTGAAGTGCATGACTTGACTTCATAATAATAATGTGAAGTCATTATTGTATAATTTCATTGATCATCTGATTTTCTGTTTCATTGGATCATGTACCCCAAGAATGTATAATAATAGCAAAAATTAATGTGTCTTCAACAGAAACTAATTAATTTCAATTTCAAGCCATATCACTGTTACTCAGGTTCTTAATGAGAAAATAATCCTGTACTGCAACCAGTACAAAATATTTTCCTTTCTGTGTTCATGGCTGATTTAACACGGACAAAAGATTTTTATGCTGAAGCTAATTTGTTTTAAAGTTTCCAACATATCTAGATAAATACTCAAATGAAAAACAGACTGCTAAAGGAGAGTTGATGATTCACCCTGCTGCTGAGTCAACACACTCTGATGCCAAGTATCTGCCTTCAGAATAGAGGACTTCTTTCCTACATGGCACTGAAGACACTGAAGAATGTACAAACCAGTTTGAAAAGATGCAACACAGACAGAAAAATAACGTTCACTGAAGGAAGCTCACTATGAAAACAAGACGTGTATTTTTCCATTGCAATTCATACTTGCTAGCAGGAAGGACATACATTATTTCTGAAACACGTGAAATATCTATCTTGTATAATTTCTACTTTCTGAATGTGAAAGTTCTTTCTATTTTAGTCACATTCTGCAGAGCCATTAAGTGGCATCCATCATTACTTGCTCACAGAGGCATTATACACAGGACAGAAGAACATTTAAAATGATTAATCCAGACTTAAAAAGACCCTTGATGGTTTTGTGTCTTTCAGCTTCCAATAGACCTTCTGACTGAAAAAAAAAAAAAATAAAGGAAGCCATGCTGGCTAAAGCAATCTTGCACACTATTGATTTAGATAACTGGCTTCAAGACAGCAATTTTTAAGCAATACTGGAAAGCTGAAATAAGTTAAGGGGAAAGTCTCCCCTTAACTTCCACACACATTTTAACCGTAATTGTAACATTTATTTTCCTGTTTGAGAACGAAATGCACAAGTCCAAACCACGTTGTGACTATAAAAGAACTTTTATCACCCATTAAACTTGCTACATTAGCAATCCCCCACCTTTAGAATTTTCACTAAAACTAAAGAAATCTTAGGGACTGACCTATTACCACTCACCCGAATAGAAGAGCCTTTCAAAATTCAAGTACTTTTTTGTCCTGAGACATGAACATGTGCTGTACATCATCTTATGCACAGTTTTCATGTCACTATACATCTATGAACAATCATTAAGATGACAATATGAAGATATCAGAAATTTGACAAGTGATTTTAAAATGTTCTAGCACTTTATAAATTACTTGAGCATGCATTTACTATTAGCATAACCTATGTCTTGAAAGGAACTTCAGCCATAAATCAGGATCCCGATGTGCAAGGAATCAGAAAAGACATGGAGCAGAAAGTATCTCTGTACAACTGATACTATGAACTACAGGAAATACAAGTAGCAAAAGAGACTGAGGGCAAACCAGAAAAAACAAGGACATTGCACTAAAGAAGTTTTCACAAAGCAAAGCAGCATTGTCTGTCGACAGTGAAGCTCAGAATTCAAAAGACCAAAGAAATCTAAGGCTTAATTAATAAAACAAAAGGATGGTTTTACACACTCAGTGTAAACACAGTGGTGCAGATGAGAGTAGAGTTGTTTTAATAAAAGTTTTGCACAACACTGGGAAGTAGTTGCATAATACCATATAGTGTAACTACTACCAGAAAACTTTGGCAAAATTATGTGGCACAGAAACCAATAACCTGTTGGTTTATAGTCATTAGTTCCTTTCATAGACATTGTGTTTAAAAAAAAATTAAAGAAACTGATGACAGCACTAATATTTAGTACACAAAGGTCTAGAATAGGGGCAAAAAAAGTTAGGACCCTAAAACCAAACATCACTGTCCAACACTCACGAACTCCACATGTACAGAAACAATTTTCTCTGCAGTTCCCAAGTTCTGAAAGTACAATCTAGTAACATGGATGTAAGGTAACAGAAACATAATAGATAGTGCAAATATGTCATATAATAGCAAAAACATCTGCAGAACCATTAATGATATCAAAGTTTATTGAATGAGGATGTTACCAGAATTCAGAAGCAGGCATCTTGGCATAAGAAATCTAATTTAATATCAGGCTGCTTTAAAACTTACCACTACATCATTAGTTTAATTCAAATGGTTTGCAAACACATTGGAACTCCAAATAAAAGCTGCTAACAAAGATTAACCCACATATTTCTCCTGAAAATGTTAGGTTTTTGATTCATTTCTTTAGAAGGGTGAAATACAGTGTTCTAGTAGACACATTACAGTGAGCATATCTAATTAGCTATTTAGATGAAGTTTTCTTTTGTTAGTTTTTTTACAGGTTTTTTCTTCTCCTCCTTCTTCTTCACCTTTACTCAGATCTTTCCCGTATCCCAGTTAGTTCACTGACATCTTTCCAGTGGGTTCACTTATGACTGTTTCATCAACTGCAAACAATCACAGATTTCAGAGCATCTTCACAAAACTGTATTTTATCATATTCAGAGCTCCACTGTGTTTTAGATGAAACTCCCAAATACATATTATTTTTAGCATGAATTGAACCTTTTCTGTTTTAGAAAATCCAAAAATCTCCCCTTATTATCCCCTATATATTCATCTTTCTTCACTTTCAAAATCCTAAAAAGAAACTGAAGTCTTTCATGCCCACCTTTCAACAAAATCCCCCAATGGGTGAGTAGGAAGGTTCAGTGCTTGCTATAATATTAGCTCACAGGTAGTAAGCATCTCTGTAGCAGGTCAGTAACAATGTGGGTATAAGAGAATAGTATTCCATTATTGCATTCTCCCATACTATCCCGGCTCTTAATTAAAACTGCCATAATTTTAAAGGGTAACTAAAACTTTATTTTCAATTCTGAAAGCATCCTTTTAATTGAAAGCCTAGAAGGTTGATCTTCAGCTATCCTGAATGCCGGTTTTGAAAACAGAATCATGGCTCACCCACTGTTTAGGGCTTGTGCCATTTCCTGATATTACCTGTTTTATTTCAAAACATTTCTATCATTGTTTGGGACTCCAACTACACTTAAGAAAGGCACTCTACAAGTAGCAAGCCAGTCTCTGCCATTTGACAGTTAAAGACAGGGAAAACGTGGGTTTTTCAGTCACTGGGGTAGGCTCCTGCCAAAGGAAATCACCTACAGCATCTCCAGAGATGCTCTCCTCAGGAGCTTTGAGAAGCTTTGTGCTCTATCTAAACAAACACGGCTTAAAGGCAACACGTGATCTAAGATTTACGTAAATATTCGTTTAATTTAGGATAAAATATTCAGCGTAATGTTTCCCAATCATCAACTACTTCAGAAGATGCTGCAGAGTCACCTACTCTACTCTTCCATCCCTGGAGACTCAGTGCTTAGTATTCTAGTCTTATACTTCCCCAATACAAGACTGCTACTCACTTTGGTATGCAAATCTTAGGAGGTGAGAGACAAAAATATCCAAATTAACAAAAATGAGGTGACTAATTATGTTTCCTATTTACACACATCAGACAAAAAAAACGTGGTTTTTTTTCAACTGTGTGTTTCTGCAATTGCTAAAGCAAGAAAGTTTCTTTCATAGATAAAATCCCATTTATCCCAATTTCAGTTTCCTTCAAAGCACTGCCTCCATATATACCTTCAGAGATGCCATTTCAAATTCTAAGCCCTGCTTAGGTTTTATCATTTAAAAGGTAAACATGTAATGTTAAGCAGTTCTCAGATGGATTCCTTTTAGATAGGTTAAGCCCCTGTATTATGTGGATTACCACATTATTGTTCTTTGAACACTTATTTTTCCATAACAATAATATGAATGTGTCATCATTTCTCACTCTAGCTCTTCACTCTTGGGACTCAGTTTTCACTGTTTATTCATCTGCATCAATAGGCTTGAATTGCTAGGATTCCTGCAACTGAATTTTAGGCAATAAGAAAAAAGAAAAAAAAGTTACTAAATTTGCCAAAATAGATTAATTTGGACTAGTCACGAACCAACATGCTCAGATTTAGCCAAACTGTGTTACGCAAGCTGCAGATAGAGATGTGTAACTAATGCTAGCATAAAGGCCATGCTGCACGTCATCTGGAACAAGGTAAAGAAACCTTGCAAACCACATCAAAAAACCAGCCCACCTTGATCTGCTGAGACATCCTCCCAAGACTTACTATGGCTTGCCTTACCGCTAAAGCCTGCATAGAGCACTCATCCACACTCTGCTACAAATACTATGAAAGTTTGGGCCAGAATTTTTCAAAATTGAGAATTTTAAGCAGTATAGAAGTATATAAATGTAAATTACTACTTGAATATACATGCATTATGAAAAATTCTTCAGTGAAAGGGTTGCCAGGCACTGGAACAGGCTGTCCAGGAAAGTGGTTGAGTCATCATCTCTGGAGGTATTTAAACAACTTGTAGATGTGGTGCTCAGGTACAAGGTTTAGTGGTGAGCTTGGCAGTGCTATGTTAATGATTGAACTTGATCTTAAAGGTCTTTTCCAACCAGAATGATTCTATGACTCTATGATTCTATATATCTGCCAAAGTCAACTGATGCTACACTGGTACAAGAGGCAAATAAAAGATCAGTACTTAATCCATTTTTAAAAATACCTGCCTTCCATTGCTCGGTAGTAGAGACCCTAGTACTTTCAGTCCAGATAACCAGTTCCAGGGGAGCAAACCTCAGGTTCATAAATTACTCATATAGGCATTATCATGCCACTTAAAATAACGACATTCTTTTTCTCCTTACAAATTTGCCAAAGTCAAAGATGCAAGCCAATCTTCATCTTAAGTGTTCATATGCATTACTGTCATTTGCTGACTTCATTCTTCCTTCAGCTTTAATTTCTAGAACAATCATTTGAAAGAGACTACCATTATCTACTCACACATCCAATCTTCTGAAAAAGGCATTGTGACTTATTGTTTTTAATGTATTTTTATTATGTAGGGATCACTTCATATTTTATTCTCAGAAAGCAGGTGCATGCACCTGCTCAGGAAATTGATGACAGATTGTATCACTAGATATTGACATAAACTCAGATAAACACCTTTTCCTAAGGTTACCTACTAACAACTATAAGAAAGTTAGTAGAACATTTGCATGTATGTTTTTCTTTGTTCTCTCTTCTACTACTTCATTGTTAAAATACCATAAAGGTTTGCTGCTGCTATAGGCTCTCATTTCTTTATATTTTGAGTCAAAATACATCAGAAAAGTCTGACTGAATACTTGTGCATTTATATAGCTGAGTGCACCACTCACCAACCTCTAGGATGAAACTATAAAGTATTACCACGCTTCATTCTCCAGTCTTAGCCAAAACTCAGTGCTGAGCAAGTCGGTCAAGTTACCAAGCAAAAGTAATTTTTCAGGCAAGTGCTTCTCTGTAATTAAGTTGGATTGGACTTTCCAAACCCATTTCCCTTTATGCTGCAGCAGCCAAACATCATTCACTCACGGTTAAAAGCCCACCTGACCTAGTGAATTTATGAGTCTTTTTAAGTAAGCCACATTCCTGCTACTTCTTCAGCCTGTCTCCTTAGCATACTCTCTCTTTCTAGGGCAATAGCAACCATTTCCAAGAAAAGTTAACCTTTACTTTAACTATAAATAAAAGCGAGCATTCTTTCCACAAAACAAACAAGAAAGCCAAGAGACTCTTTCAGACATCAAGGAAATCTGGTTCAAAGAGGACATCCTAGTGGTTGAAATACAGTATGTGATGATTTTAGCCCTCTGCTCATCTCTACTGCTTGTAAAAACAAATTACCACATAGTGGGAGAGGCATGTTGGGATGCTTCTTGGAGAAATAGTAACATGCTACTTTTTATTCATTACCTGTGTTGTGATTTTAACTAGGGTGGCCTTTAGATCTGTCTATCTGAAGTACTTTCCGCAGACTGACACCACCTGACTGTAAATTAGAACTAGCAACAGCAGCTAATTTCAACTGTTTGCCAAAACCAGCAGCAATAGTTATGTCACAAATTGTAAGCAAAAATCTGCAACAGGGATAGAGAAGACTGTCTGGAACTTACACAACTTTAAAGTTCTGGAGATATAATAAAGTCAACAGTCCTTAAGAAAAAACGACAGGAGGCATCTCAGACTTGCTACAAGGCAGCATCTTTGGCTCCAGTAACATTTTCTTCCACTGGCATATTTCTTCCTCTTTCACTGTGAAGTCAGAAGGTCCATCCCTCTCATGCAAAGCTGTAGCAACAGCCAGTCTGATAAAAAGCCTCTTACAGCATTTCACACAAATACAAGTTATTAAGCACAAAATAATTCGCAAAACCAGCAGACCAAGGACATTATTTTCCTTCTCTTATACCAGTCACAAATCCAGTAGCAGGATTCAAAAGGAGTTAATGAAATACTAATGCCAAAAGAAGACATTTTCTTGGATCATAGTAGAATTACTCTATCTAACATACTGCTCAGGAAAAGACTGACTGCTGATACAGTAAAGGAGAATGCACCTTGGCAACCAGAAAACAAAAGCTCCAAGCAAAGAGAAGAAGTGGCATTTCAGTATGGGTACAATTCCTAAAGGTGGTCAAATTTCAGACCTTATCATTTTGTGTCTTGACATAGAGAAAATCTAAGATCCACTTCAATCTCCTGAGCTCTCATATACTAAAAAACTGTTGTTTAACATACAATTGCAATAAATTGTATTTTGTACTACGGTAACAAGTAATAGCTGATGAAGAGTAAACCAGTTAAACGAGATTTAAACAGCATAAACGAGGTATCTATGTGTTTCTAACACAGCTTCTGGGAAGTTTTAAGTTAAAACTCTTATTATTTTTATTATTATTGTATATCTTATTATCCATAACCAAAGCCTTGACTTATGGCCAATTATAGTAAGAAATACAAAATCAGTCAGAGAAACAAATAAATAAATAAACAAAAACAGATACTAAAAAAGCTGAAAGATTTCAGCACTTATTTACCAGGCTGCTATCTACATGTTTTAAGTAAATTTTTAATACATTTAATGTCTTAATTTTGGATGCTTTTTTCATCACTTACTGTTGTGCTAGGTAAACCACAAAAGCTGGATTATATTATGTCTTTACAAAGAGTATGTTGTGTGCAGTGTCCTGATTGGCTCACAGAATATTAAAGTGTAATTCACCAGGGGTTCAACTAATTACAAGGGCCTACCAGACTACAAGACAGAGAGACTCAGTAGAGGGACTCCAATGAGGGGTCACAATGATTAAAGGACTGGAGCACCTCTCATACAAGGACAGGCCAAGAGTACTCGTACTGTTCAACCTGGAGAAGTCTCAGGGGTGGTCTTATCCATGTGTATAAATACCTGATGGGAAGGAGTGCGGATGACGGAGATAACTTTTTCTCAGGGATGCCCAGTGACAGGACAAGAGGCAATCAGCACAAACTGAACAACAAACAGGAAATTCCACCTGAAAGTAAGAACTAGAATTAAGTATTTTGGTTCTTTTAAGAGCAAATCTTTTTGATTTTACCTCATCAATAAACTCTCAATTATTATTCCCTTTGGTTCCAATTTTCTGTTCAGGCTATATGGCTAGCTATAGCTACATAAGACTGCTAGTTTAATATTATTCTGAATTGACAAAGTTTAACATGGAAATAGGGTGCAGAGTCAGGCATTAAAGCTGAGCGTTTTGCACTCCACGATTCCTCAGCGCAGGGTTGCACACAGCCTGTGCAACTTCCCACAGCTCCACTCCGCACACACCATGGCGAGTGGTGAACCCACCCTGTGTGGCCTGGCACAGGCAGCACCTGGTGACACGGGCTCCAAGGCTCTGGCCAGCTGCCACCTGTAGAGCAACCACCTCGCTCCAGAGCACAGATGGAAACACAGCACTGTATCTGCTACAGGGCTCCTAATTGTACACTGAAATTTTATTTTAAACAAAGAACACGTGGGAGAAAACCAAGTAACTTATTATTGTGTAATTTTATGGTTTAATAATTGAAGTTCTACCTTTTTGTTTTCCAAACCAGCGTTCACAGCGCGTATCCCCGCATCTTCCGAGCCCGCAGAGAGGGAAACCAGCGCTGCTTGCGGGCCCGCGGCGCCCGGCGCAGGAGGCCCGGCCTGGTTCCGTCTTCACCCCGTCGGTGCTCACGCCCGGTTCCGCTCCCGACCNCCCGCCCCTGAGGCGGCAGCCTCGCGCCGCGCAGCCGCGGTTCGGGCGGGAAAGGCACGAGGCAGCGCGAGGCGGCGCAAGGGGGAGCGCGTGCGCTCGGGGCACGCGAGCTCAGGGACTTTGTGTGGTAACAGCAACGAGGGAAGGTCCAATACCATTGAGATATCTCCGAAACGGCCCAGGCATCGCTTTTCTCTCTTGGAATTCCACTGATTTACGGTGAAATCACAGTGACATTTGTACCCAAGTGCCCGCAGTGCCTGTCTGCTCATCAGAACATCCTCCTTAGCTCCCAGCACAGTTCCACCCAGAGACTGCGCGTCCCCTCAGCGCCGAGCACAGGTGTTTCGCGGTGCAGATGCACACACTCACGTACACGGCGCTTCACGGTGTGATCACACTGCAGCTGCATCCAACGCTTGGGTTATGTTGCTGTTACATTGCATATTTTCCCACCGTTAAAGCACGAAGTGAAAAATAGATGCAATTACAAAGAAAGAATGACAGGATTCCAGAAGTCGGACTGCCAGCTCAGTCCAGGCACAGCAGGCACGGCGGCTCCAGGGGTTTGCATCTCACCTGGAAACACAAACCACTTCCTTCGCTGAGTCTGCGTGGGGAGGTGGCAGAGTTTTACCCTGCAAATTAACAATAAAACTGGGAAAATACTGGGAACAAACCCGTGCAGGAAATGAACAGGTCCTGACAGACCACCAGGAGACAGCTGCCTCTCCCTGTGCTACAGGCATGATCATCTTGTGGGCAGCCTGTGAGTGTGCTGCTGTCACTTCTGTAAGGCTGTGACACAGGTTATGCAGCCTTTTGCAATGTGATTTTGCCCACTCTTAAATATAAGTAAGGATTCCCTTACTGTGCTACACTCTAGTTGATACTTGTGCTTAATTCTCAGGAAACTCTGAAAGAACAAATCAACCAAATAATAAATAAATCATGTCACATAAGTTAATTTTTAATTACTTTATTTTTCACAATAATAAAAAATAAATTAGTCATAAACAAAAATAGTTAACATTTTTTCATCAAAGAGAAAATGTATACAATATGAAAAGGATGCTGTACAGTTCTGGTTCAGGTGCATTGCCATGGATACATATTCCTGAACGAGTCAGAAAGCAATTTGCCTATACTCTCCCCCTTTAATTCACTCCAGGAACTGGCTAATCAGAAAGTTTAGAAACTTGTATTATGGATTTACAGTATGACATATATACAAAAATATATATGTAATACTTGTGCTATAGAATTCCCTAAAAAGCTGGGTTAGTATAATGAAAAAGCGGGACAAAATTTGAATGGTATATGTAAATAAATACATATTTAGGTTCCTTTTAACAAAAAAATCTGCTTATTCTAAATATCTGAAATATTTTGGTGCAGTGGCTTGTTCCATAGACACAGCTCAGAATTACATATTTCCCATAGACATCTTGTATTTACAAATAAGAACAAAATAAGTTATAATAAAGTATATCCTTCTGCCCAAATCAATTATGAGGGTCAAATAGACAATTTTATACATATTTAAAAAGTTAGGGTTTCTTTTGTCTCTATGTAAATCCTGAGTGACTATGATGGGACTTAACAAGCTTGTATATACCCAGCTCCTGCCAAGGCCACTGGTCTCAAGGGACCCAAACACGGCATGGACAAAACAGTTCAGGGCAAGCAGCAATGACAGACTGTCTCTCGAAGGTCAATGATTTCTCAGAATTAAGCTCCCCTCCACTCCAGATATAGTGGTACTTATCTGTAACCCATTGCAATAAACGAGGATATAAAAGATTGAGAAGTTGCATTCTTACGAACTTCTGGTTGCTAAAAGCTGAGAGGTAAAGAACCAAGTTCAGGTCTGGTGTGAGTTCTCTTAAAGGAATTCTTCTCCCTTTCACCAGGTCTGAATTTCACCCACACTACTGAGATATTATAATAATGACATGTTTGCTTTAAAATCTATTGAAAATGCTTAGTGGATGATTTTTAATTTCTGATACAATTATTTTACTCCATTTTCTAAACAACAGCTAATGTATTCCTCACAAACATATTATGTAAGCTGAGGAATAAAGGAAGTTAACTTTCAGTGTTCAATATTTCATGTTTTGTGTTCCAGTTGCAGACATGCACACAAATTATCTGCCCAATACACAGAACAGCTCTTTAAGAAGTCAGAAACACTACGTGTAAGTCTTAAGAAAACTAAGTAGATGCACAGTTTTTTCTTTTTGAGTGTGAAGAGGACATTTCTCCTTTTTTATGCAACAGATGTTAGATGTGAGAATGAAGGACCACTACATACTTCAATAGCTGTGCAATCACAGGTTCACCACACAGGAATTAATTCAGTAGGTGCTTTAATACTATGCATTTAAAACTAGCCAACATGGACACACACATACAAAAAAAAAAATAAAAAATCACTGGACTGGCAGGAATATCGCTCTTTCAAAAGCTGAGCTTATTTCTAACACAGATTCTTACCAACCAAATGGCCAGTTCAGGATTTTTAGTAATTCTGGCAAAACTGAATATTGTCATCCGAAGGGCAAAGGGATGGAGGTGAGATAAGGGGAAGGAAAGAAACCTTGTGGGTGTCAAAGGGAGACAGGTCAGGGATATAAAGAAAAGCAAAGCCCTGGAAAGCACCTTTTACTGCTTATGGTGTTATAGATTATAGAGTGCAAGAAAAGTATTTCTTTCAGGAAGGTATAACCTCCCTCCCCTTTACTAGTCATTAGCTGTTTCCAGGACCTACCACCTTCCTCCCTCAGTGGTGACCACTGGCACCTTCTAGGACTCTGATATAAGCAAAGTAAGGGACAAGGTCCTGGCAATACTGCTGCCCCATGTGGTCTTCTGTTCTATGAGTTTCCTCTACTCGAGTCAGGGCTATACTGACCATTTTTATCAAGTCTATGAACAAGTAACCTAAAATATGTCTTTGCATTAACATGTCATTAACTTAACATGCTCTGCAACACATTTTTTTCTATGTAAAAGGACCAAACTCTGAGCTTGTCATAAAAGTGGGATCTAACAAACAACATTAAACAATGCTTTATTCATACAAAAAGTTACCCATTTGCTTAAGTATTGGGAAAAAAAATAGATTATGCATGTAATGAGGAAGACACTAGTTCCCTGCACAGGGATACTGAGGTAGTCCTTCACTGCGTGAGTGGGCATACACTACAGCTGGACTTGAAGGCTAGCTGGCTTGCAAGGACACCCATGTCTCATGCACTGCACTCCCCAGCACTTGACTGCCTGCTACCAAGCTCTTCTCTAATTCAGAGACCTCAGGACTGAAGGTCAGAGACAATAAAACAGATATCAACTCCGTCTCATTGCTGGCCAAGGCAGACACAGGGTCATTCCCACAGAAGCAACCCTCATGCTTCCACACCATCTTCAGTTTTCTCAGCTAGTGAGAGGAAGGGAGAACTCCATCAATTTAGTGCTGCTAACAAGTGCTCTCAAACTTGGCATGCAATTGCTATATAAAAGCAATTCCACCTACATATGCTTGGATCTGACATTGCACAGGAGCTAGCAAACCCTGATGGACCCTCGGTAACTTGATAAACAACTGCACCAGCAGTCCTTAATTCCAGAAGGGAAGTGCTTTGAGACACAGAACCTGCTCTGGATGGACCTGATCTTGGCCACCTGCATGTCTGCAAGACACAAAAGCTGTATGCTGATTTTACCCCTAAAGCAATTAGACTGCTTAGACTCTTTAAATCAACTTACTCTGGTCTCACTGGATTGTGTAAGGTGAAAATGTTTAAGGCAAGGAAGCATTTTTTCCCACCACTCTGTGGGATTTTGACCGATGGTAAAATATCAGAAAAAGAAATTTAAGCATTCAGACTCAAAGGCCTGCATCATTTCTTATTTATATCGGTTTTACACCTGCTCTAAGTCTACTGCATTCATTAAGGCCACCTCTGATTTACAGTGAAAGCAAAATCAGGCTCTCTGTAGGCTTCAACCTAAATTGGTGCACTGCTCTACTCAAGCAAACACTTGCTATAGTCCCAATTTCAAAAGTGCACTTGGTGTGATGGTGAAATCTTAGCACTTACTTTGTGTAGATACTACTAGTACATCAAAGTGCTGAAAGGAAGGGTTCATTAGTTCATGTTAAAGGCACAACTATTTTGATTATACTGGCAAATGAGAAATTATTAAGTTCAGCAACATTCTGGCACTTTCCTTATCATTAGATGTTTAATTAGGGGAAACAATCTTTTTCTTTTTCTTTTTTTTTTTTTTTTAATCCAGTACAACTGAAAGCTGTCCCTTTACTAAAAAAAATAAGTATGAAATTAGTATAACCATCATCACTGCATTCAATTCACAAAGCTGTATACTTTAGATGTAATACAGGGTTATATTGCTATGTGTACGTATATATTCTTTGACATTTAGCTCCCATGAACTCTGTTTACTTCAGTGCAGCTTAATGGAGCCTACAAGATTATCATCTTTGTAAAATAACCCAATGGCCATATATTTCAAAGCAAAATAACTTATTTTATAAAAGACCAGGGTCGCCTGTCTATGTGCTGAGTCACTGACAGTCTCACACCCAAAAGTGTGTGCAAGCAGATTATTTTCTAGGAACTGATTGCAAACCTGATTACCTCTCTGTATTTCATTTGCCTTGTGGTTTTCAGGCCTTTTTATGGAACAGGTATTTCCCTCAAGCTGACAGGATACACTTCCTTGGGACAAAAGAGACAACAGCAGAAATTATATACTGTATGTCAAGAATTACTGCAACAAGATATCCAGATGAAAATCTATATTTACAAATACTGGATTGCAGAGTTGTTTATACTGCACTTTCTCCATATCATTCTTTGGTCAAGAATATAAGGAATATAATACGATCACAAATCTGTAAGTTATCTTCATGGATAAATCTTCATAAGGGAATAGGACTGTGAAAGATTCATGAAATCAAGTGAAAACTTTTCTAACTAGCATTTCTCTTTCTAACAGATTTATATCAATTAATAAGAGTGAAAAAGCCAAATTAAGATGTACAGAAATAGCCAGCAACATTATTGGCTTTTATAGTCACAAAGAGTAACTTCAAATTTTAGGGTAAACACTTCTTCATTTCACTTAGCCAGACAGTAGTAGTTCACCATGTCTGAAATTTATTTTCCAAGAGTGATCAAATCAAAAACTCTAAGGCTTGTCTCAATCCAAGACACCTTTTAGATTACAGGAGTTCCACCTTCCTAGGGCTTCCAGCACACAAACTGGCAGGACTAGCACTACACTAAGCAACTTTTGCCTCCCAGTTCCCGATTCACTCTTCTACCTCTCTCCACCAAAGCAATAAGAAGAAAAGAATACACAATAAGGCTCAAACATGGCTCTTCATCAGTAGCAGGACACCTTAATCACTGCTATATCACATCACTGGGAGTGACTTAACAGGGATTATCAAAACTGTTTTTCAGCTCAGACAACAGGCACCTTGGAAATAGATATATAGTTGGGTATCACTAATTTACAAGCAATATGCTGTAATAAACAGCTGAACGCACAGAGGTGTTTATTTTTTTCCCTCAGCCTTATACATTTGAAAGACCTCTCAGGTAAAGGCTAAAGAATGTGTAGATAATGCAAAAACTTTCATTTGCACTGCATAGCATGTTCTATTTGCTCTTAGCAAGTCCCAAGGCTGAGTACAGTAATTGCAGAAATGAAAAATCATCACCTAAAATCATCAGCTGTAAGTCTAGAGCCATTCTTGAGTAGTAGAAAAGGATTGATATTAATAGGTCTGTGGGATGAAACTAACAGACAAATATGCTGTAATAACGGATAAAAACCTGAAGAACGTCAGCAGCCGAGATCTCCTTTTCACAGACACTCAGCTACTACACTCATACTGCTGCCCGATACCAAGAGTAACAAGACTACTATAAAGCACAGAGGCCTGCATCCCTTGGTGGTTGTTTCAGAAACTGGTGACGCATCCAGACTAGGTCTGGACAAAGTACTTTGGTATGCTAGTTGTTAAGCAATAGTGCAGAGACAAGACATTAGGCAAGATACCAGTTCACTGAAATAACTGCCCTACAGGAAAGAGGCCTTGCCAATGGAAACAATGACTTTTTGTTATACCAGCAAAGGCTCTTCACCTTTCTGGTACATCTGTCTCACTGACAGCTGAAGTTGTTAAAAGACTTAAAGGGCTAGACATTAGTGGCACTCTGGTAGGTAATGTATTTTAAAATCCATACAAAATTAGAAAAGTGTAACTTCAAGAGTTTATGAATAAAATATAAAGGCACTTTTTGGCAGTCAAGTGTATATATATTTGCTGCCTGAGGACAGGAAGTTAAAAGTACAACTGAGAGAGCTTAACAGTGACTCTAATTTGCTATGAATGGACTGAAGTAATTAAAAATATACGTTAGAGTGCTAAGAAACTGATGATAAATGGGTCTTCAAAGATCTGATTCTTTATGAAGTAATTTTTCTCATGTGCATGTTTCATTGATTTTTTTGTCTAATTTAAGGCAGTCCAAAATACCAAGTAAGAGTAAGCATTCAGAAAATAATGCAGCAGCTGCATCCATGCTGATCAAATATCTCCAGTAATTGTCTGTGATTGATTTAATTTTCATTAATTTCACAACACTAAGGCTGGTATGTTCTTTAAATAATTATCTGATGAGCAGGTGCAAAGAGTACTAATCATTAAAAATTAATGCTTTAAAAAGATCATGGGTTTACAACAAACATTTTAAAAAAGATAACTGCGCAATAGCTGTAACTGAAAGGGTGTGAGATGTAACCATAGTCTTGATGTAGTCAGCAATATAAAAAACCATCTCTAAGAAGCTAAAACCTGCTCTAGTCAAAACAGTAACACTGTTCAAGCTCCATCCAAAGACTGACATTGCCACTTTGAGTAGAAAGGTATTTGTTATCTATGTCCTAGAAACCCTGATTGTCTGTTTGCCACACGTGTACAGGATGCACAACAGGCTGTTTTGTAATAGGTGTAGACACAGAGCCGGGCCTGAACCACCACATTGCAATTGTAGTATTTATCTTTGCAGTTCTCATCTGTGGAGAAACAGGAAGAGAGAAAAAAACGATGAAAAAAGACCTAGAGCAATAACATTCATTGTCAGGTTAAAATAGGCTACCTATGCAAATAAGTTAAGATTATTCAAGATTTTCTACATTTAATATAAAGATACATAAAATGGTGGAAGAAATGTCCCATTTATGCTGTTGTGGGTTGGTTGTTTTTTGTTGTTGTTGTTGTCTTTGTTTTGTTTTGTTTGTTTGTTTTGGGGGGAATGGGGACAGGTTGTTCACAATTTCTTTACATACAAAATTTGTCTTGAATAAAGATGATAGGAAAGTCCCTAGTGGTCTTCACTTCGGTACCTGTCCACTTTACTTTTAGATAACTAGAACCTGCAAATGTTATCTTCAAGTACTGATGAATCTAAATACTGGAAAAAAGTAAACCACCTCCCTCCTTCCAAACATTACAAATGGTTTAAAATAACTAGATTAAAAAAACCAAAAGCTGGCATTCTTAATGTTCCCCATTTTTCTAAACCGTTAGGATGTGGTCTGTTCACATTTTGAAGTTTTCCTTTACAACCAACAGGGTTGGAAATACTTTTAAAGTGACAACTAGGATTTTCATATGATCACAGAAATGTGATCACAGAGACTGAGGTGTTAAGAAAAAGACTGAAGGACGAAATATTAATAGCAGATGTAAAACTGAGCAATTCTGTACAAACCTGTTTTAAATAAACCAATAATAACATAAATACAATAATTTTAAAACATAATATTGATATACCAGGTTTTTTATATAGTTAGTTTAAATTCTGTTGAGGAATAATCCTCAACTGAAAATTGCTGTAAAACATGAGTTAAAACTGTTTCTAAATACTTGCATCTTCCTTTCCCTAGTCATTCTCATTACTATTAAAATCAAATCTGTATGAGATGAATGACTAACTCCAATGTCAAGTTATGTCTATGTGTATATTTACTATATATATAAGAAAATAGCTTAATTGCCCTTAATGTCTTAATTTAATGTTATTGGTTCTTACAGAACCTGTTACCAAGTACAATATATCACACATGATCTTTTTTTGTCTTAAAGACTTTGCTAAGAGAAACCACTGAGAATGCAAGGAGGCTGCATAAAAACACCCTATATGTACCATTTTCACAGAAGCAGATTTCTCACGTTCTCAGCAAGTTTAAAAGTAAACAAGTTTCTTAAATGTTACAAGGAAATAATTTTTAATCAGTAATTAAAACCTACTTTTACACCATAGAGAAGAGCTGTATTTTGTGTAAAAATAAAACCCTGAACCTCATAAACAAAATATACTTTAAAACCTCTGCAAGATTATTAAATATTTTCTCCACTAGATGGAGTTCCATAGTTAAAACAGAAGCTTCCTGTTACCTATTTCAGGGATACAATCTTGTGTGTTACATGGTTCTTTTTCTTCAGGTTTAAGCTGTGGATCACACTGATTACTGGCTGTCATGTCATCTGATAGACATCGTACCTCTCGAACCCGAAATCCTCCTTCACAGGATTTGGAACACTGAAACACAAAAGCTGAAGTTCATGAAGACCATATGAGATGTGCAAATACAGAAAGAAAAAAAATGGGAACCTTGAAGCTAGACCCAGGTATCGCTGTAGCCTTTTATCAACTTCACCACTCCTGTTATTTTTTGTATTCTAACTACGAAGTCCTTAACATACAGGTACAATTTCATTAAATGATAAAAAAAAGTTTTTGACCACAGGGGCAACAACTGGACAAGTAAATACAGTAGACATTGTGCAACTGAAAGCATGCTAGAATATTTCCCATTCTGAATTTATTAGTTAGCTTGCTTCTCTACTTAGTCTTGTTCTTCTCTGCTTATCCATATCTCCCAAATCTACCCTTTCAACAGTACTCACATTGCTTACTTTAAGAATTTCATGCACTGAGCTTTACTATTCCACTGCCCTTTTGCCTCCATTTACATACAATCAGGAATAATTTTCATTGTCTTTTTTTCAGCACTCAATTATTTTTCAATTCTTGCAGCACAACAATTCTACTAAGCATTATAGCTTTCTTTGAATTTCTAAAGAAAATATTTCTGTGCTCCTTCAAAGTCTGTTATGAAGCCAGAGACTTTTGTACTTTCTTGTCATGCTATTTTTAAAGCCAATTATTACACATTTCTGCCCATACTGAAGCAAATCCCCTGTTGACTTCAAGAATTTCGCCTGAGTGAGGTCTTTGAGATTTGGCTCACTGTCCAGTTTGACCTAAATGCTCACAAACTTAATTAAACCTGGGTCATTTATAATGATTAAAACCTTAATAGCCCCAAACTACTAAGAATGTTTTCTTTCTGATTTTTTTGGCATAATTATATCTTTTCCTAACACTGCAAAAACTACTTGTCACTACCATAAAATCAGTTATTGTAGCAAACTGAAGTATTCTCAATAACATTCTTAACAGTGATGAAAAGACAACTGTGCAGTGTCTCCTTCTGGTCAAGATACTTCCTACCTTTCCTAAGCTCCATTGGGTACTAAAGAGTATGTTTTCTTATTAGTATCATTCCTGTGCAAGATTAAGTCAATTTCATGATCAATGGTTTTATCCAAATGGTGTTCTCTTTCAATATACACAGAAAAAGATGTATCAAACAAAACTAGATATAGAAAAGCATGATAGACTCACTGTGCTCCATTCTGTATGAAACCACTTAGATCCACAGGGTTTGAGGTAGCAGGATTGCTGGCTGGGAGGTTTTTCCAAATATGAACATTCATAGGGGTTCAAAACATCAAAATTACCTTCAGTTTTCCTAACACAAATGACTTCTCTCTGTTGAGTTCCACTGCCACATTCAGTAGAGCACTGTATCAGAGAAGAAAAAAAAAGTGCTGGCGTTTGTTATTCTACTTATGCCCTTCAACTTGTTTCCAAAGTAACATATTTCTCCACATTATTTGTTTCTGAAATAAAACAACATACACACACGTATACTTGCATTTTAAATTAATACTCAAACAGGAAAATTTGCCAAGTTTTGCTTATTCCCTATGCTTGGACACATATCTAAACACTAACATCCAAACTCCATTTTCTTGCTCTTATATGTTCTTTCCTCAGTAAAATCAACTTAACTGCATCTTTTCTTCCATCACTGGCATTATGTATGACTTGAAGAGAAAGGTAAAGGGTAAAGTATTCCTTATGTTCCTGCAGTAAGGTTTTTATCTCTCAGAATCAGAAGAGTAGCCCCTGGGTTATTATTATTACTTGTATGTAGTACTAAGAGAGTAGCCAGCAGTCCCAGCTAGGAACCAGGACAAGAAAATGCTGAAGGATATAATAATGACTTAATTAATCAACTGACTACTGACTATAAATGTCAGGCATTACTGTACTTCTGTGAATTTTTATTCCATGTAGTACCCCAGACTAAAAATATATTTCCAAGTATTTTTATGAAGACGACATATGACTGTAAGTGTGCTTTTGGAGAAATCTAAAAGTGTACTTTTATCTGTAGCTACAAAAATAAACTGGAATTTATTTTTCTAATAAAAAGAGAAACATAACTTACTTTCTCCATAAACAGTGTTACTGCTTCTTTGCTGAAGCAGGATTGTATGCACTGCATTGAACTTATGAGGGTTACAAGGTTAAAGTTTTGCAGTTTTACAAATCCCCACATTCTGTGTGATTTTTAGAAAATGCCTTGATCTGCCAGGGTGTTCTTTTCATGTTTGCAGGTATCTATGTGATGCAGTGTTGGTTCCAGTTCTGAAAATCTGACTCACATGGACTCTTACTGCCCATTTAAAGGTTAAACACACACAATACTGTTCCTGGCACTTGTAAAAAGGTTTTTAGAAGATTATTCTAGCAACATACTGGTTTCTATGTTGCATAAAGGACTATGATTTCCAAAGACTTTTTCTAGCCTAACCCAATCAAATGTTATTAGAAGTGGGGATTTTGTTTACATTTTGAGTGGACTTTATCAGATACCCACAAAAACTTTAAACTGAATGAAGAACCTTGAGAGGAATGCACCCAAATAAACACTGCATGAAATAACACAACTGCACTTTCTTTAATGGTTCCTCCAAAAGACGGTGTCTTAAGATTCAGCCTTAGGTCTAGCAGAGCATAATACAAAAGGTCATCCACCAATGCTCCTTCCTGCTCTGGTCTACTGACTGTCTGCTTTCATTTTGGTATCTGGAAGTCAGGATTTGGATGGTAGAACAGATGGTGTCAGACATTTTCAGGTAATGTACAGCAAAGACTTTGCACCCCTGGTATGCATCAAACTATTCAGTCTCATGCAAAGAAAGAATTAGCTTAAAAGAACTTTCTCATTCAGAACAGAATGGGGAGAGTTAGGATGACCTTACTGAACGTTTCTTTCTGTGGTAGCAAGCATGGATACAAAGTTCCTGTTCACCTGCATGAAGCAGAGTAAGTAACAAGGACCAGACTTTATCCCTTGTTAGAACCGCAGCTAAGTATGTTTTAAATCTGAATCTTATACAATACAAATAAATATCACTTACACTTGAAAACATTAGCATAGTAGTAGCCCTGTAATCTCCATCTCAGCCGTACTTCTTTAATTTCTTTAACTTTCTTTAACTTAAATTTCTTTAATTTCCAACTCTTTATTCCCTGGAAGGATCTTGGAATCTGAAATGCAGTGCATTAACAGCACAGCCAAGAAACTTTTTCCTAACAACTTGATGCAGTGCTGGTACCAGCAGTCCAGAAGGCTCTCTAGGCTACATGACAACCTACACAAAGAGACACAAATGTCTGAGCACCAGCTGACAGTTTCTGAAATGCCTTTGTTCCTGACAGCAGAAATGTTTATTTAGAACAAGAAGGGCTATTGAGATATAGGGATCAAGGACAACAATATTGAAGCTAACTTTTGGGTTTAGATATTGCTTTTTGACTTATTTATCTCTGGTAATTCCATATATATATATATGCTATATATATATTTTNTGAATATGTTAAGTAGCTTTCTGTTATCTTTCATTTTATAAACAGACTCAGAAATAAAAATGAAGGTACAGAGGAAGAGAAGAATCTTAGTTTCATCAAAGCAAAAAAACAGCAGGTACTGAAAAGTATTGAGTATCAACACAGCAAAATACAAAAAAAAAATCCAGACATAGAAATATCTTACAGCACACATTTTCATTGCACTAAAGTACATTTTTAGAATTAAAATGCCAGCAGGAAACAAATACATACGGTAAATACAGAGCTTACCTGTGTCCAGCCCCCAGCAAACCACTCCACTTTACCAGCACAGGGTCCATTACTACAGGGAGTTGTTTCAGAGGGTCTGTTATTACCACAGCCTTCCAGAGGCAAACTGCTGACATGGTTTGTCATACAAACCACTGAACGGGTACGGACTCCCTCATCACATTCTGCAGAACACTGGGGAGCAAAAGACAGAACATATTCAGTAGCTCATCCTCCAGACTGCACAATGAAATGAAGAGAAGCAACAATCACAAAAAGTAAACAAATTTATGCAAAGTTGATTATTTTTACTTGTAATTCAACTGTAGGAAATCATCTTACAGTTTCATACTTTTGAATACACTACAAGTAGTACCTTGAAGGTTTAGGGAAGAAAGAAATCTATTTTTATAGCTATCTATTAGCTTTCTTACTTTTCCTTCCTTCTTTCTGTATGTAAATTCTTTCAGTTTTCACTTTCTTCATCTTTTTGCATACCAATTAATAGATACGAGAAGGGATAATGTCAATAAGCAGCTTTTCAGACAGCAGCCGTATTTCAGCCTTTCAATTGTTTTATGAGTTTCTCCTCCAATCATTCAAGCTGTCAATCAGCTGAACTCTTACACTGGTTAAAAGAACAAGGCAAGGAAGGCTCTGATGGCTGCTGCATCAGTAGTAAAACGACTGTATAAGGCATCCTGGAACTTTTCCATATAATGAATTGACAGAGTATGAGAGCACAATAAAGTAGAAAAATATTTTTTTCTTTGACAGGTGGTTTCAAATTATTCAGGTAAATCCTCAGCAAGTAACTGTAACTACCACTACTTACTGCCCAACCTGTTTTAATTGCAAGTTGTTAATTCATTTTAGCAGCAGAGGTTGCCATAGAAGTTTATGTAAATTCAATATTGCTTTCTAATGATACAACTTCCCAGTAACTAACATTCAGCATTCTCAACTTTTCACTGCTAAATTCTGTAAGCTTCTAATAAATAGTGATATGAAGATTCTTATATTACGTATTTGGCAACAGTATGCATGTCATCCATAAATCATGCAGGATAAATTCCATTTATGCCCTTACAGTTTGGTCATTCATCTACTTCAGTGGGAAAGTCTCTGATATTCCACTGCTCTGGGTAGCATCAAACTATTGACATTTAATAACAGAAAGATGTCAGTGAAGTAAAAAAATTCTTGTGTTAGACTGTTCCTTTGTTGCTTAATTCTTTCTTAATCTTCCCTTTTTCTTTTAAAATGCATTTGGCATTGCATGTCTAGACCATTAAAATGAAGAAAAACCCATGTGCACCTCCCTGAATGATATTTATATAATGAAATGTAAAAAATTACAAATAATATTACACATGCAAAGAAAACCACAAATAAGTATGTAGTCTATGAGAGAAAAAGATGCACTTGATTGACACTTCAGATTTTATTTTTAATATGCAATGTTATTAGTTAGGAGAAACTGTGTATTCCACAATGAACAGTACATTGGTAATAATGTACAGGTTCACATCCAGTAGTTCAACTACAGAACAGCAGATGCCATGATAGCACCACTATTAATAATGGGATTAAACAATATGGTCATTCATCTTCTCAAGTGAGAGACCAGTGAGTGAATTCACTATTGGTTGCAAACTACTCTTTACTCAATTGCACTGAAGAATACTGGTTATTTCTGTGAAACGTGTAGTCACGTTATGTTTATTCCATAGATAACAGTATAGAAAAACATTTATCTTGTCAGTAAGTTTATTTCTTTCACAAGATGTTCAAATAGAAGGGCAAAGCTTTACTGAAATGCAATCTCGAGAAAACGAAAAAAGTGATTCAACTTTTTATAAGTAAATTTTTAAACAAATGCAATTTTGGAATAACTAGAAATTCAGAATTTAAAGAGATGCTTATATACTCCACAGGAATAGCAAAAAATTGCTCAGTTTGGCATGGTTTCTTCCTCCATCTGCAAGATCAACTAATTACGCGTCTCTTAAATGATACCTGTAAGTAACAGAATGAACCTTTTTTTGAAGGTGGTGCACAACAAAATTGTCCATTTTCTCACAGATGTGTAAAATAGACCTACCTGCTCAACAAACCAGATTTGATGGTTAAGGAGATCTTTTCAAAGTAAACTGGCAAAATCTTGAAAGCACAAGAATTATGTAAATTGTGCTAGTAGTGAACATTTTCCTGTTTATGTAAACTAAAACTAAACCTAAACTAAACTAATTTCAATCAGTCTGTTACTAACTAAACTGCTTAACTGAGCCCTATAAAATGGCTACTTTTCAAACCCACTGTACAGAAATAAATTTTCTGACTGTCCATATTTTATCCTCAGCAAGTATGTTCAATTACATTATGCATAGAGAACTATGCATACATTCTGCAATACTATTCTTATTTCTAAGCAATTCTCATTTGACAATCTAATTTGCTTTTCTGCTTTGTAAACCAGAGATGGGAACAAGTTTAGTTTATAAAGTCCTCCAGAAAATCTCCATAGTCTTAGGTTTTAAATGATTATGCATGAACTAGGCTTACATATCAAATAACAAAGGAAATACCAAATGGAAAGTTATAGGGTTGCCCCACCTTCTGCTGCAAGATTTTACTACAGATTAACTACCCTCAAAGGATTTACAAAGCAAACTTAAACCTGAATGTTTCTGCATTAAGTATTTAGTTTTTCATGTTTTTTATTTTTCTTCCTTTCAGTAAAAATCTTCCATGTGAAAGCCATGATTTCCAAAGGCTGAGGCAGGGAGTAGGGAAAGTTTGGATAAGGAATCCTCTCTCTTTTGTTTTCACAAGTGACACACCCATTGCTTTCAATTTTGTGCCATTGATTTGTTGCATTAATACATAGTAACTGCCATAACCTAACATTGTATGACATGAGGAACTTTCACAAGCTGCAACTTCTCTGTTCTTGTCCTATTATTAAAGATATTTTGTTTCACTGTCTTGTTTTAATTGGCAGAAATTCCTCAGAAACCTTAATCTGTGGAACGCCCTCTCTAGTTTTAAGGAGTCTGCCATTTCGCCTTTTCCTGAGGTCCTTCCCTCATGAATTCAGTTTCAAAAGCTTTCCATTGCCATTAAAAACTAAAAATAAAATAAAAAAATAAATAAAAAACCAATTGAGTTCCAGTAAAACGTTCCCATTTGTGCAGGACGTCTGTCTACCACACTTCAACCTTTATCATCCTAAATATTCCCCACAAGATAGCAAAATTTTTTATGAATCATCCTCCTGATGTTACATTATTGCAAAAAATAAAACTGAAGTCCTATGTTTGAAATACATTTATGAAACTTCTTAGCATTGTTTGGCCTACTCTGAGAAAATACCTTTTCAGAAGGGATTTTAGAAGGGTTATGTAACCTTTGTTTTCCCAATAATAAACTAAAAATTGTATTTCAGAAGCTCACTTCTGCCACAGTTCCAAGACTGGGGGCAGATCTTCAAAGGATATAAAAACTGTAAAAGGAAATAAATAAATAAATAAATAAATAAATAAATGGGTAGTCATAAATATCCCTATGTATTGCCAAAACACTTTCTGATATCTGATTTAAATTATTTCACTTTAGAGTCCATCTATGCATCCAGTAGGTGCTGGATCAGAAGTCAAACTATCCCTCTATTTAGTCTAGGAGATCATGGTATTCTTCCAAGGTAACAGAAGTTTTGAAATATGATCTTCAAATTTTTGGACACTTTAGCTGGATCATGATTGCTTCTACATATGCACTGTTGCTTTCTTTATACACAGTTGGTAACACATACCACTAATGCTCTCTGAAGTAAGTAACATTAGGGAACAGACTTCTTCACTACCCTGGCTCACAGAATAAATACCACTGGCCCACAGAGCTGTAAGGACTTCTCAGGGCCTGAGTGCACCAGTATGCCTTCCTGGCCCTGACCAGCCTCACTGGGGGCTTCCACCTGCCCGTGGGCCCAGGGGCTCCATTTAACTTCAGCCCTGGTCCATCAGACCCTGCTTGAGCTTTATGTGAGAGATGTGCCTGCCCCCAGATACAGCGTGGGCACAGGTCTCACTGACCCTTCACTCTCAGACTCACTTCTCAGCTTGACCATGACCCCCCAGTATCACTGGGCTGTGTCCAACCCTGGCTACTGTGACTGGACCTGACCTGTGGATTGGTTTCCCAGCTTGACCTTGGACCTGCCTCATCACCATGACCTTGCCTGATAATCTGGACTCTTGTTTGCCCCTGCCTGCCACCTATGAGTCTGCCCAGCTGACCTAACTGGGATATTGTGAGCCCTATCTGGCAAGGCTTCCCTTCTCTTCATCTAGAGCAGCTGAATTGTGGCAAAGAGAGATCAGCTCTAGAGAAGAAAACGGAAATTCTCTGTAGGTCTTGGCCACCCTTGTATCAATGTCTCCTTCAAAACTCTCCTGTCTCTGTGTTTGATTGCAAATCATGAAGTGATGATAGTTATAAATAAAGAATATAAAAATTCTATTTCCATATGATTCCCACATGAAATCAATGGAAAGACATATTTTATCTTGTTTTCATTTTAAATTGAAAACAAACAGTAATAATCAAAAATAGTAACACCTACACAAGCTCCATGGTGGTCTCTTTTCCTTTGTTTTTTTCAGGATCCATGAGATTTTAGGTGAGCCATCCAAGTTTAAATGAAAAACAGTGAAAGAAGAACATGAGCTGCAGTATTCATTGGTGGTTCCACATTTGACTAGTCAAAAAACCTACTTGTACCTGTTAGGTAATACTTCAGGATTGTGAGGAACAAAGCATTAATTGTTACAAAGCATACTAGAGTTCTCTAACGGAAGATATTACAGAAGCATCACTGTTACTCCTTTTAATAAAGAGTGAAATCCAGAGCATGTGTTTGACCTGTTTTGATTTTGTTCCCTGATGTGCAGCATTTTTCTTTCTTCCCAAGATTTTGTTTTGGCCTTAGAATCTCATTAACATTCAAGAATTGTTTGTATTTTGGCTTCTTTTCTAAGTGTGCTCTAAACATAAAATGAGAAACAAATAAACACAGGAGATGGAAATGAGGAATAAACAAAAATGCAAGAGGGGAATGCTCCAGTTAGCTGGAAGGAAACACTGGTGAGTCTCCCATCACTGGAGAATGCAGTCTCCCGCTTCTGACCCACAGGAGAAGTAAACTTTCCAGCTATTCGAGCTGTCAAATAATCAGTCATGTAAAATGTTTGCAAGAATTTCATCTGCTCCCATCAATCCAGTTTTGTTGCTAGGTTCAGTAAGGTTCACCAGCTTTACTCTACTGATTAATGGATGTAGTTTGACGGAACTCCGCCGTTTTAACGCAGTATGACATCTTAAGAGAATTATGAGACAGGAAGCCATCTTTCTACAAATGCACGTAGAAATACCACAAAAGGTTGTCCAGATTCTCTATAATCAAAAAGGATTAAAGATCATGTAGAAGACAAAGCCATGAAACTTACATTAATTCTCTTACTTATACTCAGGATAGACAATAAATCTAAAGACAGGCACACATAAAGATGAGTCTCACTTTGCTGCTAGAGACTTTTTACCTGTAATCTTTGCCATTGAAATGAGTAAAAATTTCTGTTTCTCTCAAGATTGAGCCTAGGGGATATCAGAATATGGTGTTTAGATCTACTTCAAAGGCAAACAACAGAATATATTCTTTTCAGAAAATAAGGGTTTGTTTCTCAAGGATAAACTGCTTTCTTTCCTTCCTTCCTTCACATGTTTCACCAGTGTGCACATGGTAACCACACAACTCGTAAGCTTTGCAGGTAAAAGTGTGTAGGTAACATAAACACAATGGATTCTGATGCCTGTTTATCAAAATAACTCAAATCAAGAAGTATATTGTTTTAGGAACTTGGAGGGTTTTTTAATTACTTAGGGTTAATTATATGTATAAAGAATCAGTCTGTTCAGAAACTGAATCCTTGAAGGTCAGTGCCATGGGGGGGGGGGGGGGAGAGGGGTTGG
>VZRW01002940.1:693796-735448 GCA_013398125.1 Aegotheles bennettii
GGGGGGGAACAGGTGGGCCATAAAATACACAAATCTGTGTTGTGGGAAAACAAGGCGAGAGAACGTGGTGAGAAGACAGCCAAATATTACTTATGAAGTAAAGCTACATACATCCTAACATGCTACCCTGGGAAGGAGACAGAACTGCACACAACTCTGTACATACTCTGCAGGTTTTTAAGGGCACGTATGTTGTATTGCATAAATTACATTTAGGGAAATTTAATGACATAATCTTCCAGCTCAGAACCACAGAAACTATTAATGAAAATGAAAGCACTAGCATGATTTTGCATAAATTAGAACTCTGCAAGGCTTCAGTACAATAAAATAAAAAATCTTTCCACCAATCCTAAATTAGATTCTGTCCTTTTCTTGTAACTCAGATGTGACTGTTCATCTCTTTCTCTCCCTGTGTTAAAGAACACCCTTGTCAAATACTGTACAAATATGTATCAGCTATCAAATCCTGAAGTTTAACATCTGTTGGCAGCAGACAAGTGTAAATTTTATGTTACTGTGCTTTTCCTTGATGTTTTACTAATTGGTCAAGGCTATATTGTAATGTCCCATGCATCACATAAATCCAGCTATGGAAGTTTGATATATCCCGTGCTGAAAGATAAAGTATAGGCCTTACCGATCTCTGACAGACCTCTGGAAATCTCTCTACTCGCTACATGTGCAACAGTACACATTAAGTGTTTGCAGAATGGGTTCAGAAAAGTACAGGCAAGGCCTTCTCTTATGGCTGTAACCAAGTTTGAACTCAACCATTTCAAAGTTCCAACGTTCTCAAAAGTTATGATAAGTTCTTTTACATCTTATTTCTAGCCATGGTTGAAATGTCAAAATACAATGGGAAAGACTGTTCTGTGGTATTTCCAGCTGGGACTTGAAGTAGGCATGTAATAAATCTCACAAAGAAGGTCTGTTCTTGTGAGATTTCTACCACAGTTTTGCAGACTCAAGAGGTTTGAACAAGCTCTCATTAAGCATTTGAACTTTTGGCTGCTTATCTGAACCATTTGCGGCTGCCCATCGCTGCTCTACGCTTATTGCTGAAGTGTGGCTTGGCTTAAAGTACTTTTAAAGAATTGTTTGGGGAATTATGCATGCAAAGTCCATACACCTGGGATGCCCATTTCCATTTCATGACAGAATCCTCCTCTTTTCTTTCAATAGCAACACACTCTTCTACAAAGAAAGAGACTTCTGATCCTAAAAAACAGCCCTTGAGAAACACAATAAGAAAGCTAATAATAAGAAAGGCTTGACTTTGCAAAGCTATTGAATAGTCCTGTATTCCACCAACTTCCACTGGAAGCAATGCCACTTAATGTCTCTGAACATCTGACTTAATAAGGTGTTTGCAAACCTTATAAGATTCTGCACATTCTGGGCCAAATCTACTTTTTTCCTGAAATAAGCTGTTCCTTCCATTCTCCATGTGAATCAAACTCCAAATCCATTGCTGGCAGAAGTGATGGTGAATAATGCCAACTACAGTAGGAAGCATTTGGAAGAAATTAATTTCTACACTTAAATAAGCTGAGAAGGTAACAAAATCCATTCTTTACTCTCCGACCCTAAAATGTTTGTGGTAAAAAAACCACTCCAATATTTTCCACATTACCTGCTTCAATTCTCTGACTCATTTAATACATATAAATAAGCATAATAACATTCTACAGTCATAATCTTCAGCTACAAAAAACTACTTCTAATTCTGCAGAGAAAAAAATATCAGTGTAGAATAGTGAAGAAAATATTGATGCTACAGTCTTTGCTGGAACATATGTGCTTTATGTGGTAGAACTGCCCTAGCTGATAGTACTTGGGCCAACTTTGTCAAGAAAGATGTCTTTGAGAGTAGAACATTTTTCTCTCACACCTGTAAAATATCACTTCAATAGCACTGTACAAAAAAGCAGTTGTAGAAGCTAAAAAAAAAAAAAGCAGCATTGCCATTTCCCCTACAGCAACAACTTTGCCATTTGCACTAATACCTATACTTTACCTGGTAACCTTCTCTCAATGCTATTCAAGAGCATACACTTGAGTGAGTAACCACTGGAAAAAAAAGTTCAAATTACAACAACAAAGATTTACTTGTGTATTTTTCTCTCCTTTATAAAATGTATTTTAGTTGTCAGGAGGCTGAAAATTTTGAAGACCTTCAATTGCAGCAAGAGTCTGATCAGACTTTTTAAAATTACATGACATACAAGGTATCTGTCCTACCTGTGAAGTTCCCCCTCCTTCTCTGCATCTAAAACACATCATAAATCTTCTGAGCATCCGAACTAATGCATAGCCTATGAGCCAGACATTTACAGCTTTCAGAGATACTACCACAAAATGATCAAAATGATGAACCCATGAAGTTATAAATGTAACCTTACAGCTTCAATGATAAATTAGATTTGTCTGCAAAAATAACCAGTCAAAGAAAAGGGAGGCGCAATCATGATTGCATGAGACTGAAGGTTCAACTTATCTACAGATTAAATTGATATGCAAGTATCTGCAAGAGGGACCAAAATAGGCCCGTGCTTTAGGCCTTTTAATGAAAGCATATCACAGAATCACAGAACCACACAGAATCACAGAATCCTAAGGGTTGGAAGGGACCTCGAAAGATCATCTAGTCCAACCCCCCTGCCAGAGCAGTAGTGATATATAAATATCACTAGTGAACTACTCTGGGCCAATCATGAAACAAGGTAAGCCACTGGTTTTATTGCTTTCATGTGGAGAATTTGACTCATTGGAAAAAAAACAAAAAAACAAAAACCATCAATGTTCACTAAGCAAAAAAGCCTTAATTAACCTTGCCTGAATTGATGAAGTTGTTCCCCTCTTTTCACAGCAATAGGATAACTGTTTTATGGCTTGAACTTAAACCCAGACATCAGGCCTCAAATCTCCATCCCTTAAAAAAGCCATAGGGAAACTATTTTAGAGTCCAAATCTTGAGTCTCAGGGCCAAGCAAGGCAGAATAATAAATCTCAGCACACTCAGTATTTTGGGAAGTTCAGATACATAGCCAGTTCTAAATCCAGATGTTTGGCCATGTACCCACACATGCTTGCCCTTTCTATGCATTCTTATATCTAATACAAACTCAAGATGCCCTTGGGATCACTATTTTTTGTTTGCTCTTGCCTGTTTAACAGATCAAGGATAAACATGGAAAATAAGATCACTCCTTTTATGGTTGGACAGATGTATTATTCTTAATTCCGATGCACCTAAGTTGTTCTAGAAGATTTGGCAGCACAAAGATAACGAGAAGCCTTACCCTGTCACTCCACTCTGTAAAGAACCAGCTCTTAGCACAGGGACCCATGTCGCAGTTCTCAATATCATTTGGCCGCAGCTTCATGTTACATTCCTCATCATCAACAATGTCTCCGAGGTTGCTGACACATCTCACATCTCGGGTCCTCTGCCCCACTCCACAAGGCACTGAACACTGTAACAAAAGGGAGGTTGCATCAGGACTCTCCACAAGAACTGCAGTAGTTTATCAGGGAGCTGGGAATATACAGCTCATTAATTCCTGCTAAGATATCCACAGAAGTCATAGAATTATTCTAGATTGCTAGGAATAGGGAATAAAAATGCATTAGTAGTTTTAAATAATCTCCTCAGTCTGTAGTACTCTACAGCATACTATGCAGATACATTCGGAAAACATAAAATTAAACCCTATCTTCAATAGGCCATGCTGTACCTTACCAAAAAGCAACTGCTAGTATTTGAATAGCAGGCTGACATAATCTGCATAATTTTGATCTTGACCTGTAAGCAGATATGAAGGAAGAGAAACGCAAAGAAACCACTTCTGAATCCCTCTTACAAATAAAGGCCTTCTCCTGCTCTCTGTTCTTCAACCTCAGAGAACGCTGACAGCTATTGACACCTCCCTAGCAGAGCTTCCAAAGGCAGCCTCATTGTTTTTCCCTTGCTTTCAAATGCTTAATCATGTCTACTATATTTACATGTCAAAGTTATTTATCAAGTAAAATCTACTGCCTACAGCAAGATACCTCACAGATTTCATCTTCAGACTGCAGCTATTTATTCTACTGTTTACTCCAGAACACTGGCCAATACCCAGACTAGATGTGTGAAATCGTTAAATAGCAAAATATTAATGAAAACAAAACCCCCATTCTTTTTGTCATAAAGGTGGTGATTTGTCCACAGCTACTCTCAAAGTCTAGTCTGCTGACTCCAAACTTTAAATTACCACAATACCATTTTTTCTAATCAGATTTAGATCAAAGTTTTCAACATTTGTATGTCAGAAAAATGGTAAGCACATTAAAATCTTGAGATGGGCTTACTTCTAAGGTCACAGACCTGCCTACAAAGTGAAAACCTAATTGTACTTCACTAAGCACAAACACAAATAAATGCTCTTACTGAAATCAGTTTGCAAATTGAATTGCTTTTTTCTTCATGCTGGTTCTTCCTCATGCCAAGAACTTTTATTTTATTTCCAAGAGGAAATTAATCACAGAATTTTATTGGAATTACACTTATTTCAACCAGCTACTATTTCTAAAGCATGTTTAGCTTCATTCACCATATGCAGTAAACCTCTAAAGACTCTGTATACTGAAGTAGTTCTCAAAATTCAACAACACACAAAACCAGCTCCCCTTTCTCATCATCAACACAATAAAATAATAAAAATCTTCCTTTAATACCAATTTTATTGTCCTTTAACTCCAGATAGATTTTAATTCATCATGAATAATGAATTAACCAACCAACATACATTTACATTCATCTGTGTATGTATTTCTAATTTTTTAATCGTAAATATATCAGCATATCACAGATACTTCATGACTAGGAATTTAACAATGCCACTGTCAGCCTCAGAAAAGCAGCAACTGAGGGAGTTAATGTACATAGGCTTTACCATGGGGGAAGATCCACTATAAAGCCACACAAAATCGGCTGCATGACAACCTGTGTGGATGGAAAGCTGTGCACAGCTAGCCCACGCACAACAGCCTGTGTGCTGTGACATGCATTCCAGCGTAGGTTGGGAAATTAGGAGCAATGAAGCACTTCAGTAGAAAGGAAAAGGAACGCTTAGGTTGAGGGTTTAAACTGGAATTTTTCATGGTCTATTGACCCACATACTTCAGCAGCTCATATTTTTTTGCTTTGTTTCATGGCTAACTGAAAGAGATTTGTTTATCACTATACCTAATACACCAGGTCATTTTCTTTTTCACACAGTGGCCATGACAGGATGGTTGTCAGTTTGGCCAAACCTTTTGTAAGCAACACAGAAATTAAAGCTCAAAACTGTACCATCCACATTTATCTGAAAGTCCTGGCATAGCTTCAAACCAACTACAGCAACAGCAACTGGTGACTATCCTTAATACATACGTAAGGTTAAATAACTCCTGGAACTAAACAATATGTGTTTTGAAAAAGAGCAGTAAGTTTGCCACCACAGCCAAACCTACAGGATTCTCCCAACTCTACTTCACACAGCATTTAAAAAAAACCCAAACCATTGCTCAGAAAACTTGTGTACTTCTGTGTACACAGAAGTACACACATCTGAGTGTTTTGTAATATTAGATCGCTCTTTTTCACCTTCGTTCTAATTACAAACAATAAACTTTATTGGTCATACTTGAGCAGGGTTTTCTTGAACTAAGATTCACATATTTCCAAGTCTTTTCACATTCCACTTCCTCGTTTTGAACAAAAAGAAATTTCATGTTTGATTACTGATACCCGAAAGAAAATTCTTATTCTTTTCTGAGGTTTTATGCCCCAAATCAGTAATTCATACTTACTGAAGTCCACTCTGTCCTAATTTGCCATTCACTGCAGATCTTCAGCTGGCAAGTGCTGGTTGTCTCTGGTTTCTCCAGGTGATGACAGCGGTATTGCTGAACTGTCAATGTACGATTGGCATACATTTGTCGGCATAAGATCTGTCGATGCTGCATACCAAGGCCACATGTTTTGCTGCACTCAGACCACTCCCCTATATCCCAGCTAAAGAAAAAAATAGACAAATGTATTTTTTCAGTAAAGATTTCTCTAGTACTTACCTTAACAGAACTCAAATAACATGATTCTGATGCTGGTACAGAATCTTCTAAAATAACGCTTAAGTCTTTGCAGACATAACTCTAAGCCATTAATAGCTGTTTGTTTTGTTTTTTTTAAAAAAAGAATCTATCCATAATATATTTTGGCTCTATGGTACTTCCCAAAAATTTAGGATGTGTTGCATAATTTTTTTCTGCAGCAAAGGACAATACCGCAAAAATGACATAATGCATCCAGACATTCATTCATCAGTAAAACTGAATCTAAAGATTAAAAAAATGCCTAGATGCATTCTTCTCATTGCAGATTACACTCTGTTTATTTAATCACTTTTGTATTAACGTCATTTTCCCCTTTTGGTTTTCATTTCAAGCATGAAAACATATACAAATAAGGAAAGTATCTGAAATGTTCACACATTTTATTTCAGAACTCTTGTGGAGGGCAAAAGAAATCTCTGTATTCTTTTAAATAAATATTTACAAGTCTTTGTTTGTATTTTGTATTATCCTGTGTAAACAAATGAAGCTGAATTAATATGCGTTGTTAGAAAGAAAAAGGTGAGAAAAATGCTTGGTGAGAGGAGACATCTGCAAGTAATGACTTCAGAAGTTCCTGAGTACCTGATATGTGCTAGGAAATTGCTTGTCAGGCATCTCTGATACTGTAACAGCACTTGCACCATTAGAAACTTCAGTGGGATAAGGAGTGGTCACTTGCTGCTTTGAAGAATGTAACCACAAGAGAGATGGAAAATACAGCTGCTGACCTGAAATAAACTTACTATAATGGTAACTGGGTTTAACCCTTTTTTCTTGGTATACACTCTGGATGAATTAGCTTTTTTTTTTTTTTTTGACTATTTAAAAGAAGTTGCTTAGTCAATTGTAAGTCAAGGTCCCCTGATGGCAAGTGTCTTTTCAGAAGGAAATCACACCCGAGCTGGTTGTTTTAGTGTGCTGGAAAAAAGGACTACCACTTCAGAATCCAGTCTTCACAATGAAGAACTACTGAATTCCAGCAGAGAGGTGATGTTTATGAGGGGGCTGTTGTGAACACTATCAGCCTAATCTCATCTGTAAATATGACACCATGGAATGAACAGGTGGGTATTGCAGCACACTGATCCAATGTGAAGTGATGTAACATACAGAGGCCTTTCTTTAGAGAGGTATATGCAGAAGCCTGCACTTGAAAAAAACCATACCCATAAAGAGACCACATATAGTGTGCATGTCTGAACAATCACAGAAATGTAGAGAAATTACTACACTCATTGACATCTTCCCTTTTCTCTTTCAATGCTATTGTTCCCTGTGAAGGTGAAGACAGACAAAAACAACTAAGGAAAAAATATCCACTACACTTTATCACACAAGTGCATAGTACTTAGAAGTTCAAACTAGTTTCATGCTTAGAATAGCCTCTTTCACATGCAAAACCACAATGACACTGGATTATTTCAATTGATTTAAAGTCTTACAAAGCTGGACATGGGAAGAGGTTGCAGGCCTCCTCTTCTGGAATGGGTTTGGTGCTGCTGTCACAGTAACTCTCAGGTACCTCCTCGTGAGTGATTCTGTTGACACAGTGGAAAACTGGGTACTGTGACCCTGAAATGAAGAAGAAAATTAGGTGATGCATTGCACAAGATTCTGCAGTATAAGCCGTAACAGTAGCATCCAACACTGATGTGAAAAGGAAAAGCATAACTTAACAACAGGAAATACAGACCAAGATTTTATGCAAAAGTTCCAACAGTGAGAACTGAATGATACACTGTTTACATTGTAGTATTAAGGGAAGTCCTTAGTATACAGGAAGTACAGCATGGCATTGTAGGAAAGGCTGAGAAAACATGCTCCTTGGTCTGCATGAGATCTTTATAGTGCAGAGAGTACAAACATTAAGTATACAGGCAATTAAAAAAAATGCAGCCAAACATCCACAACACAGGCTTAAAAGGAGGAAAAATTTAGCAGTCCTTCTACTGTGCTTCTGGAAAGAGACTGAACCGCCTTACTTTAGAGTTACATGGTAAGTAAACACAGAATATCCACTTTATCTGTTTTCTGAAGATTCATAAGATGAAGCTTACAGATTAAACATTACTGTAGACTACAGACTCATTAAAAATTACTACTCTCCATATTTAATGCTTGGTCTTCAAATAATTTTCATACTAGAGCAGAGACAGAACTCTACTTCTAATACTGTTGTGAATTGACTACCAAAATGATGACAAAGAGCAAGGTGCAAACATGCCTACAATGTGATTGGCAAGTGAAAAGCTGGAATACGTTAACAAGTTTCCTGACACAGGTGATCAAGAAGCCAATCAGGAAAGGTTCTCTGCTAGACCTGATACATAAAAACAAGGAAGAAAAGGTCAGGGATGTGGAAATCAGACAGGGGCAGCTTTGGCTGCAGTGACCATAAAATGGTAGAGTTCAGGATTCTAAGAGGAGGGAGCAGGGCAAAAAAGCAGGACCACAACTCTGAATTTCAGAAGAGCAAAATTACTAATTATTTATTGGTATTAAAGCCTTGTTAGTGCAGATATTCAGAATTACACAGAGAAAGAAACCATGAACCGGAAAATTAACTCTGAACTGAAAGAGAAACATTTTCCTTGGGTTATACCTAACATTCTTCCAGAGAATGAAATAAACACAAGTGGAATGCTACTCAACCACATGCAGATAGACAGTTTGAAATTCTTCCCATAAACTTCTCCTGGAATGCCTTCCTTCTCAGATTTCATGTTTGTCATTTTGCCTTTGAGTTGCATGGACGATGCATGATCATTCTGAATAAGGCTGTGTTTTTAAAGTAAGACTATACTGACTGACCTTGATACTAACAATATACTTCAGAATCTGGGGAAATGTAGTGTTCAACCTGAAGACAGTCATAAATGCCCAGTTCTCAGTGTTTGCAATCAGAAATAGAATGAGACAAAATGCAAAATTCAGGAGGTTTAAGTAACCACTTTTTCAACAGAACTCATATTACATTCATACTGCTCTTGTCTGAAATACCTATGTTTATCTAGGAAAGCTACCACTCTATCTCAAGAATGCACTTTATACAACAGTGTCTCTAGACCAAGCATAAGAAAGATTGTTCCTTTCCACCTTCTTCCTTCACATTTCTCCCCAGAAAAGCAAGGTTTTCATATTATTGCTGTTCCAGCAACATCCAATGAAGCAAAGATATGGTTAATGGAATCCCTGTGAAACCTTCTTGTAAAAATCAGAAAACTCTTGACAAAGACACAAAAAGCACTGAGAGTGTACCTGACAAAGCTTGAGAGGACAAGTGGAAGGATAAAAAAATACCAAAGAATGTTGAGGAAAGCAGCTGTGTATCAAGGGTGTGACAGAGAGCAGCTTCCCATAAAATCTTGTAATATTTTCTTTCAGAGACAAACGCCATGTATTTCCTTTTAATTTACATACTTTGTATTTCACGATTTTTTCTGTTTCTACTGTTTTAAATGTAAGCACACATAATAGTGTCTTTTGCTTCTGAGATGACAGAAAACACCAGATCCAGCAATGCCTTGTGCATACAAGAGTCACACTTCTTCCCTCCCTGCTTCTCCTCTCCCACGCTGGAACACTCCCATGTATCATCTATTTTCTGTGCATGAAGCACTTACCTTTCCCACATGTAGTAGTGCACTCAGTTTTTCCAATCTGTTTCCAGTTGTGTTCTCGATTTTGTCTTGGTGGTTGCACAGCAGACACCTGGTTTTCTGGCTGGTGAGAAGGAAATCTTCCTGGCTGAATAACTGGAAAAGTTCCAGCTGACTGGCCAGTGAGAGTGTCTGTCTCCCTGTGCAAATCCTCATCCTCATGATTTGTACTTTCTGGCATTCCTAACTGACCATTCAAGGGCTCCCCTGATGATAGACAATAAGAAAAAAGTAAAATAATGAACCTCACTTGCAAATATCAGTCTATGTTTTCATCCACTAATAATCACAACTGGAGCATTACTAAACTTGAAGGCAGCTCTAATCTGCTACGCAGAGACCTCCTAATAGTGTCCTGGGAAAATTGTGCTGTCCTAAACTAAGATAAGCAAGCCTCAGCTAGGAAATACATTAAAAACTGAAGAATCTCAAAACACACAGTGAAGTTAATGCACCCAGTGTCAATATTTTCCAAAGCTTTTTTTTTTTTGGTTTTTTTTTTGTACCATGCTCTGTATTCTGTGCCTTGCCATGTCACAGGACAGCTGCTCCTCATTACAGGCTGCAAACACACTTAAAAATTGTCAAGGCAAGCCACGAACATTAAAAGTAGGACCAAACTTGCTTGCAAATTCTCTACTGTCCTTCAGAAATTCATACCAGTACACACAACACATATCCACAGCTCAGTCAGGAGCACAATCTGTCCTCATTCTAGATTGGGAAGGCAACAGTTCTGTGTGTGATCCTCTCCAGTTGGGGGAGGAAAGAGAAACTGTGAAGGGTTGTTTTAAATTATCTCAAACTCTGAAGAGATAAATCATGTTCTACTTAATTTCTGAGACATGGTTACAACACTTCAGCTCGTGCATAGCCATGGTTAATATTTTAACAACAAAACTGTTACTGAAAGCAGAAATATGTGACCAGATTCTCTGCTATAGAATATATAACCCCTGACAGTATCAATCCACTGAAGTTATCAAATCTTTGCAGGCTACTCTTTCAACATGTAGGGTGAAATTCTGGGCCTCTCCCATATCAATGGCAGCATTTACACTGAATTTAATGGTACTAATTTCTTCATTACCTTGTTGGGTAACAAAATGAATACATAGTAATAGGAAACAGTGGCAGCTTACCTGGCCTCCTTTGAGCCAGCAACTGAGGACTAATGACATTGTCTCCTGGAATGATATATTCATAATGTATACCTGGGTTAGGCTGCTGATGTATCATCTAAAAAGAAAAACAGCCATATATTCAGTTCTTCCACTTTTTATATAACTTATACTTAAATATGTACTTGAACTGGTAACTGTAACAGTATTTATCTTTGGTCAGGATAGAAACAACGGTCAATGATGCAAAAAAAATGTTTCTGGAAAAAATTAGAAAATGTGGGTTACTATGTTTGCAAACTGAGCTACCTTGTGATGGCAGAGAAACTGTTTCTCAAAATCCTCTTTGAAAAATGTAAAACTGACATGCTCGGGGCCAAGGTATGGCTGTGGGCTGCACCAGCCACAGCCTTGCCTCACGCCAGCATGGGCAGCCAAGGCTCACACCAGGCCTCAGCAGCAGAAAAGAGGGCCCTAAAGTCACAAAAACATTCTCAGATAGAAGGAGCTTGACAGATGCCTCAGGAAACATACGCAAGGAAGAAACAAAGCAGAGAAAAATAAATACCACAGACCCCAATCTACAAATCTAGCCAACTGCCTTTTTGAAGTTTATCAGTTGTACTTGAACAGGGCACATGCAGACAGCACATACGTGTTATTCCACGGGTACCGTCTCACAAATCAAACTGTTCCTTTCATCACTGTGCAGCTACCTCTGCACCACTCAATGGAGACTCAACAATCAGCTAGCTAAAATTACTTACATTACGCTGCTGCATTGCTCAAGAAAGATCAAGTGAACAGACTACAAAGGCTCACATACTTGTTACAACAGATGAAGAATGCTCGTGCAACTCTCCTGCATCCTTCCACGTTAATTTTTAACTGAATGAAGATGTACATGCAGACAGACCCCCATTGCTTTACAGCTAGCCACAACTGTAGCAAAATGTTCTTTATGAAACACAGTGGGAACCATAAGGTTTTCTCCTTTAAATGTGAAAATGAAGCCGAGTGGTTTCAGAATGCTGCTGTGCAAGCCCATGTGAGCTGACACGATCACATCTCTGAAAGTCAGTGTCACTTCTTGTGTGCTTGTTTAAGCAGTTAGGCATAATATGACTTGAGCAAGATATGAATTTGTGCAAGCTTTTTAAAACTGTTAGCAGCACACTCCATACCCAACTGGTTTGTATTACATTGCCACTGTTGAAAGCCTGAGCTTAATTGCACTAGAAATGCAGAGATGCCATCAGCTGCCAATTTGACTAGTTTAGCTTTGATTACTTCAGTACTGCTTCTGCCAACACTGCTGCTTTAAAAGCCCTGAACTTTTTGTGGGGATGAGCTTGGTAGAAACCTCAGATTACACTTTAAGTACCTTTTTTAAAAAACAAAAACAAACCAAACAAACAGCAGAGCTTGCACTAGCTCTTTGATTCTGACAAACTATGGGCTGAAAAGAAAAAAGTCATGGTATGTCAACGGCTTTATGACCCAGCAGAGCACACTTGTGCTCCAAGGTTTCACTAAATGGATCACAACAATTAACAGCAACTAGGGGTTCAGATCTTTGTTTGTCATTGTGTCACAATCACTTTTTCCTTGCCAAATATAACAGCTGTTCCTCTAAACTCTGTCCCTCAGAGATCATTCGCTTTTCTGAACCATCTAATAATGCATTGCCTGTAGTATTTTTTGTAAGGGTTGGTCCTTCCCATGTCACTTTGTTATCCAAAAAATACACCCTCTTTGTGTTTGGTCCAGAGAGAAGTGGGCACTGTGAAGCTGACTGTGAAGCTTCCAGTCAAATTAGATGTGGTAATCCATAGTAGCAGCCACAGAGGAAAACTGATAAAGCTATGTCCATTGTGCCAGCCTTCTTATATTCATTGCAAAAGCAAAAAGAGAAGAGACTAAGCCTAAATTAAAACATTAAAATATGATACATTTAAGCGTAAGGTTTATTTATGGTATTACTTTGGAAATATCTGTTTAATCTATTTCCTGATCCTTTTCTCTCCAGGTCCTTACATATTAGGCATTAATCAGCTGACAATAAAAACGTAAGACCAAACCTCAGCTCACAGAGTCCTGTAACTACACAATGGCACGTGTATTTTAAAAATATGGAGTCTACACTGCGTAATCTAGAAGCCCAACCGTTCAATCTTCCAGGCTTTTGCCAGTCTTACATTGCAATCAATCAGAAATTATCCAAAAATAAGTAATATTTGCAGAATTATTACATTGCTTTATTAAGACACCATATAGCAGATGGGGAGCAACTTTGTCAACATCTGCCTTTCCCCAGCTAAGTAATTAGGGTAGTTACTATTTGTTTTCTTATGAAACAACCCAGAACACTCACTTTTCTACGCCACATTGCACTTAAGGGCAAAACAGCTGTAGCTGGATGAAGCAACCATATCACCAGCTAATCTAATTTTTTCAATAAATGGATTTTACCATGCGAAATGATATAGTCTCAGAGCCCACCATTTATCTTTGAATAAATTGTAATCAATTCCACTTACAATTTTTATTTCAATACGATGCAGTAAAAGCCTGCTCCATCTGAAGTAAACAGCTTTCTCGGTATGATTCCCCCCTCTTAGCCACAATTTATCTTAGCTCTTCCTTTCTCAAATGGCTATTATCTATGTCTCCTAGCACAGCTTCATATTAAAACTGCCATGCTTCATATCCCACTTTCTATAGTTTTTTGTACTTACGTTTCTTTTAAAGAAAACTGAGATGGTATCACTTCGTGAGAGGCCCTGTATTTGCTTCAGTTCACTGTAAAATTAAACTACATCAAATTTGCTTGAGCAGGCAAGTACCTGGAGAAAATCCAGTTCACAAAAACAACCCCAGACAAATATCTCTATTTTACTAAACAAGTAAAATTGGTTTTATTGGATCAGTAAAGTCTGAGAGAAAAAAGCTTCATCATTATTTAGATTTCCTATGATCTAGAGCAAGATGGGAGCAACAGCAAGCAATACTAAAATATATATATATAAAAAAACGTTTCAAAATTAAAGGAACACAACAGTAACAAAGTGTTGGTACTGAATGCAATTTTAGTGTTGCATATTATCAATGAATGGAACCATTTTTTTCCATCAGGAAGATTAATCTAGATACAAGAAACTTACATAGACATCAAGGACTTCATTTGTTGGACCATCAGCTAAAAACGACTCTCCTGCAGTGCTGGAGATTTCATTTGGGCGTTTATAGGTGAACATTGTCCCACCACCTTCATACCTCCCAGGTCGATCAATTGCCCAGTTTCCATTGATGATGGACCGTCCTGATCGACTCCGCAATGCTGTAGAGGAGGAGGACAGAAACACAAGGACTTTAATCAGGGGAAATCACCTTCACATTGCCTCACACTGTTAGGTATTCTCTGATGCCAGGGCACAGAGATGTGTGGCTATTGAAAAAAGTTACATTAATAGTTGTGCAAAAAAACCAAACCAAACAAACAAAAAAACCAAACAAAAACCCCAACAACTTAGAAAAATTTGTCCAAATACTTGAAAATATTTTTCAACAGTTTCTCATAGGCTGTCATGTGACTCTCAGCCAGCCAGCAGCATACACTGAACACACGCAGATGCCAAGGAAGTGGTTTTCCTCCACTTCCTTCCCACTGAATTGACTACTTTGTGATTTAGACAGAACAAAACACAGAAGCAGATACAGAAAATGAGTACATGATACAATGTAGAAACACCAAACAATGTAGGGAAACACGAGTATCCTGGATTGCCAAATATTCCAGTTATTATTCATGAAGCCATTTGGCTACTCACTCTGTTTCCTTTTCAGAACATGATTTTTTTGCCAGAACATCTGCAGAGCCCTGATCTGCAGCACTGTTTGGAATGACGAGCTCTCAGAAAATGACAGTAGGATGTCTTGTGTAAGGAAAAGTGACTTTGCAAATCAGATACTAGCCAGGGAAGGCTAAAATATGGATTCAGTATCCAGTCATGCAGTGCATTCTTTTGTCATTGTGGGCAAGTCACTGATTTCTAGGTGCCTCTGTTCCTTGTTGTTCCTATTTCCTTTATCTGTCTATGTGACTGTATTTTTAAGTCCTTAGGGTCAAAAACTCCTGCCACATACATGTGCATAATTTTATCCAATATTACAGTTATCTATTTTAAAATACAGTAATATCTTGAGGTTGAAGCCACAGCGGACATTGTTTAAGTCACACAGGAAAGACATGACTCTTTCTCTAAAGGCTCACTAAAAAACTTACACTTTTATTATGAAATAATTTGCTTTTAAACATACTTTAAAACAGGCAACAAAATCTACTAATATGCTTATCTGTATACTGCTCGGCAATTTGCTTTTTAAAACAAATTCAAGGTAGGAGCTATAAAAGTATAAACGTTTAGGGTCAAGGACCCAGTTACTCCAGAGACTGTTTCTTCTTTGTGCTGTCACAACAACTGCAATACTCCTTTGAAATGCTCTCTGGATTATACACAATTATTTATGCTGCTGGAAAAAAACTTAAAAAGCCTACATGGATGGCCTAAATGACGGGAAATTAAATTTATGTCATTAATTCCAAAGTAATACACATTAGAGAAGATACGAAATTGTTCTTACATATTCCAGACATCTGAATTAACTGAATTAATCAATAGAAGCAGTCTTTCTGCTTTTGCTGCAGACCTCTCAGTGAAGAACATCAGTGTGACTGTGTGGTGAGAAACAGTCACAAAATGTCAGTGTAAGGGTGCATTATGTTAACATTAAAAAAAGACGGGAATAGAGAACCGCATTGCAAATATCATTGTTCTTTCATATAAATTAGTCATTTTAAGTGCAATACTATTGCCACATTTCAGAACCTGTATCAATCACTTCATTACTCTTCTCTGAATACCGCCTTGTGGAAAGAAAATCTTCTGTATTGATCAAATTCCATAGTTACAGATGAAGATGCAAAAAAAATACAGAAATACTGATTAAAAATCAATTATACCAATTAAGAACAAAAAATAAGGGAAAGGAAAAAAGTTTTGTAAATTCAAAAAGATTACTTTCCACACTATCTGTGTCTATAGGTGCATCAGCTTCAAACTAACAAGAAGCTGTTGAGGGGAAATGTTTAGTAAGACTCAAGAAGGGATTGGACTGGTAGTTGTGGGTGTTTTTTTAATTAATAAAAGTAAATAGCTGCAAAGGAACATCCTGATATTTAAGGCTTGAGCATCGTAATATTCTACGTGTATTAGGCTGGAATAGAAGACTTGAGCAGATTATATTTGCCAACAGCATATTCATACAGTATCCTATGAAACACCTCATTGTTGGTCACTACAAAACATACGGGGTTGGACAGATCCCTACCTTGGCCCACAGAACCAGTTCTGTAGGCCTGCTGGAAGACTGAGCTGTCGGACCAAAACATACTGTGTGAAGGGACTCTGGTGACAGCCCACAAAACCTCCGAGCAGCTGCACCAGTCCTACTTGAGCAGGCAGGGGAAGGTGGCCTGTCTCTTGCATGATGTTCTTCAGGAAGACCACAGGACCCAGGAGCAGCACCGGGAAGCAGCCCCAACCCTGCCGGTACAGCAGCCGCGGCAGCCATTTTGTACTGTGCACACTGTGATTGGTCCATCGGGGTCACCCGAGCCCCCCTCACCTCCCCATGGCCCCAGGCACGGGCGGCAGCAGCTGGGGGGGGCTGGGCCCTCCCAGGTTAGCACAGAAACTTTTTATCCTGCTGCTCTCAAACCAGGACAACTGCTGAGATACTATCATATACTCATGTCTCACGTAAGTCCTTACCATTGCTATTCATTAATGAAAAAGCAATGGTTCATCAGACGAAGGGGGTGACTTTGCCAGTCTTCATGCATCAACCAGCCACAGTTTTCAGTTATCTGGTGATTTCAGGATGGTTGCTTCAGTTTGCCTTACAATACACACAGAAACAAAGGTGTGCAATACTGACCTATCACCTCACTACTAATAACAGATCTGAATTGCAGTTGTATGGGCTTTATTAACCATCCCTGCACTAAACCGATCCAGTCACACCTCCAGGGAGCATGAGGACTCAGCAACCCACGTTTTCAAAGTGGGGCAACAAACGGTACGAGAACATGTGTGCAACCTCTATGTTTAAAATGTAAATTAGTTTAGTCTTTATTATCAGTATCACAGTTTGTGCAAGAAAAATTTTTAATAGGATCGAATCTGTTTTTCATTAGGAGAAAAATAAGGTAGTAACTGAACAGAATGGGTATAAAAGTAGATAAATTGATTCAAAACCATTTCTATTATTGCATTACCTTCTTTCTGCACTGTAAAGAATTATTTTTGTTGTCATAATTTGGGACAAAATGTAATATGTAGGAAGGTTAAGGATTAAAGCAGTTAGATACCACCAGTTCTGAACTTATGAGAAAGAAGCCCATATTGCTGACAGTCTTTACTTTCAGGGAAATACACAGGACTGCCCTTGGACCACTTGAGCCTTGATGGGTGAAGTTTCAGACTGTTACTTCTCCCTACGCAAAATACTCACTGGATTTGAGTGGCTAGAGAGAGCTGCACCCACATAAAACTCAGAAAGCATGAGTCACGGTGGAGAATTTTGAACCTTTTTGGACTTCTGAAGGCTGTATCATTCCCAAAGGAGCACAAATAGCTGGCATAATCAAGAACCTGGTACATTTGGCTTGCAACTGAAGCAAAAATTTTAAATTACATTAACATCTCTGGGTCAGACCCTGTAAAAATGAATTCACACATTCTGAAATTTTATTTTACTTAATGCTACATCTTTACGTTCCCAAGAGCTATCATACATCCACTTGCTTCCCAGGTCTCGTTTTCTGACACATTAACAAAACCGTCAACATGAGTTGAAAAATATTTTATACATCAGCCATGAAAATGGCATCATCATGGCAGAGTGCTGGGAGAGAAAATACTATTGCATACAGGTTAAATATGAAATCCATTCACACTATTTACATTGTTTTTAAATATGGAACACTTTGCGATCTGAGTATTTTTTCTTATACTGCTGATAAACAAATAAAATAAATGAATTATCAAGAGCTCAGAAAAGAAGAAAGCTGGCTAAGATTAAATTGTTGTTACTAATGAAGCTGTAGAAAGATAGCTGTCTGAGAAACTGAGAGTCCATTAAACTTTCATTTCAAACCATCATATGACAGGTCTGAAAGAGGCCTCCCCATAAAAAGGGAAAATGTGCCTCATGTTTTGATCAATCTGCAGCTACTACTCTGCCCCCTTAAGAATTTTTATGGTGCTAATATTTTTAGTCAAAGCATGAAAGATTATGAAAAGCTTTGCAGTTAATTCCTCATGAGGAATTCCTCTTACTGTCTGTAGCTCATTTCAGCTATCTTTCATCCTGGGATCAGCTTCCTAACTAAAACTGTGTTGTTTACAGTGGCCTTCAGTAATGTTCTGCACAAGAGATATGGAATATTTCAGGATACAAAATCTCATCAACACTTCTGCTTGTGCTACAATTCTAGGACAAAATCTCAATAGGCCATTTATTAAGACTTGTATTTCAAGTATTAACTAATTTTCTGCAGTTCAGCATATTTGTATGATCCAGAAGGAATACACACACACTATTCACAGCACAAAGTCCCACCTGTGCTTCAGAAAACTGGAAACATCCTGATCCATATAAGCAGTTTGATATATTTTGTACATTTATTGCTGAATGACTCCTATTTTTCTAACCACTTCATATCTGAAGGGAAATATTTTATGTGTGGGCCTAGGACCTCACTATCAGCAGTACATTTTCACCCAAAATCACACAGACACAGTACCAATGAGAAAATGAAAGCAACAGCACTAATATTCAGAGTAATACAGTATATCTATTTTCCGTTCTAAGGCCTTTTTTCCTAGAACAGTGTCCTAAGTCCTACTTAATTGCTTTACAAACCACATAGAGTCTTTAGACAGACAGAAGTTATTTCCCACATATTAAAATTATTGACCCAAATTATCCTGACCCAGAGAGAAACAGAGTAGTTCCTCTTTTCTAGGAAGAAGACTGTGTGCTTGAAACTGTGGCCAGTGGGAAACAAAGTGAAGGCTTGTGCTGTTGAAGTTAATTGTAAATGTCTTGCTGGTAATTTAATCCATGGAACCTTACAAGCTGCAGATGCACTCAAGATGCAAATCAAAGACTGATAAAACGTAAAAAATTATTCAATAAATTTCCTCGACAGATGCAGCTAGAAAAGGCAAGTAGGTGAGATGGATGGGGCTTTCCTGCTGCATTTGTTTTACAGCTACCAATTAAACCAATGCATCTTATAGGCAAAGTGTAGCAACTACCTTATTTTTACACCTCAGCACAATTTTTACTTGACACATCACATTTGGAGCATATTTTTGGTATAGTGCAAGAATGGTGTAAGAATGCTTTGGCTAAACTAGTTTTCTTTAGAAAGAACAATGCCTTCCCAGCATATTTAAAGAAAGTGCACAGAAATAGCTGCAGTAAATAATGTTATTACTTCTGAATAAGCACTACAATGAAAGCAGTGAAAGAAGCACGCACACAACTTCTACCGTTTGTTTTTCCTGTATGAAAATACATTGTATGGAGCTTTCAGAGACAAATCTAAAATAGTCGCACACTGGATTATAAGAATCAGTGCAGAATGGTGCATCTTGTAGCACTAATTGGAAAAGTCCAACAAATGGAGTTGCATCAAGCTGGCCATTAACTCTGAACAGCACACACTTACAGCCTGCTGACTAGCTACCATACCATAAGTTTAACTCCCAAAACTATTGACTACTTCTGAATGTGTATAGAATGTGAAACTCTCTTCTCCAGAAGTATTTGAAGACAACTTCAGATACTTTTTTTTTTTTTAAATTATATCGTTTTACAAAACATAACATACCTTCATGCCTGTCAGCCTTGCAGTATGGAATACTCAATATATTTCAAGTCAATAAAGAAAGCATATTGACCACAATCTAGAGATACTCTAAGTCATATTTTACAGCTACTAGGCTGTAAAGTACCTCTGATGCAAAGAGAAAAAAAAAAGCAAAATGCCTAGAGACTCAATAATCTACAGTTTTAAAATAATGAAATATGCATTAGTTCAAATGGGTTCACTGAAATAACTCCTTTCCAAAAGCATAGATATTTGCTGATTATTAGAACACACCTTAGTTACAGAATATTTAGGAGAAATTTGGCATCCTTCTTGTGAACTGAATTATGTATTATTTGCCTCTGATCTTTCGAATTCAAACTCCTATTGAGGTCATGGCAAAGCTCCCACAGGACTCGGAGCTTAATTCAAGAAATATTAGTAGGGCTAAGAATCTCATAATCAGCAAGGATCAAATGATCTTTAACAGCCTGATCCTACAAAACCCTTATTCTAGAGCCAAGTGAGGATATTAGAAAATGGTCAGCAGTTCACTGACTAGGCCCTAAATTAGTATCAGATTGTACACACTCAATCTGAAGACAGTATCTCTGCAGGTGGGACACCCTCATCTCTTGCACTGTATTTGGTTTCTTCACTGGCAACCAAGACAGAGTAAGGGTACAGATCTCCCATGAGAAAAATGGGGCATCTTCTAACTGCATAGCTGAGACAAAGTGTTGCTGAACTAGATAAAAATGGAGATAAAAATACCAGATTTGCAATACTATTACAAGGAAATGATAATTCAAGTATACTATTATTTCCAAGGAAAGACTTAGGCAGTTTTATTTCTTATCTAAAATATTAACAATAGACAGATCAACATTATGTTCCCCAGCATAATCCTGCTCAAGGAGTTTTTCTGATACTCTGTTTGGGGAGCTATCATATCAAAGAAATCCTGCTTCATACGAGAATAAATTTGAATTGCATTAAACCAAGTTTGTCAAGTTTGTCCCGAGGTTCTACTTTAGCAGGTTTTATTCTTTCACAGTGACATAGTCAAAAAAAAGCGAGTACAAGAGATTCCTGCTCTGCTGCCTTAGGTCTAATAAACAAATTACTGTTGTTTCAGTTGTGAGGGAACAGACAACTTTTTTTTTTTAAACATGATCTAGTAAATTTGTATCAATTTGAAGACTGGGCATGTAATCTTTACTGTTAGAATGAAAATAGATTACTTGATGGTAAGTTATAACAGGTGGATGAGAAATCGGTTGAAGATAAAATTTCCATCAGGTCAACTGATTATAAGCTCTATTCTGAATCTGCAGTTTTGTACTGCAGATCTATGATATATGTAGATGTCACAAAACCATCTTCATTACTAACACTAGATGAGTATTAGTATATTGGTATCCAATTCCTTCAGAGTTCATTCACTTTTTGCCATTCATCTTGCTTGACCACTGTTCTACAATGCATCCAGCAGGCTTAATGAAAATAGCGTTGCCAGTTCTACTTCAGTTTCTGGGCAATTTCCTTTTCTGGACTTCATGCAAACACCAAGTGTTGAGATGTTGGGAATGCAGTTGCTTCCAAGGACGTGTTTAAAATAAATGTTTGTTAAGATAGTTCTTTAAGACCTCATTCTTTTCCCATCTTATCTATGTCACTTAACCTTGCTTTTAGTCCAAAATAAACCGATAGTACTTAAGAATCTCTAGAAATGTCCTCTAGTTTGTGTTTGACTATGTTACAAGCAAGTCCTATACTAATGAACTGATAAAGCTAAATTATAAAGGCTTTTTGTGCTTTGTTAGCCGTATGCTGTGATCAATTCACATTTCAATTCTGCTGCTGGGGCAGCAAAGCAGAATAGGCAATTAACTACTGCTGCAATAAATAATATGGACCTTGAGGAAAAAACCCCATCTGATTCATCATCTAGCCATACAATCCATTCATGCCCAGACACTACAGCAGGTTCAAAGTCTCAACAGTTTTTGATAAAATCTCCAAACAAATTTCAGATTTCATCTACATGTTACAAAAGAGCACACAACTTTAGCTTCTGTCAGAAGGGGATGCAGTATTTCCCTACATTTTTTAATACAGTCTTCCCTGATAGGTATTAATAATAGCCAACTGAAACAAAAACATAATAGCTAATCTACCCTTCCTCTTTTGTATGTCTTTTTGATGAGATGAGAAGCTAAACAAAACAAATACTCTCTCTGACTACAGTATTATCACACACTCTGGCACACGCAAGTTACTACAGAATATGCATACAGTGATATATGGCATGACATTATATGTCATTTACTGTGCTTCAGTGTCATTATTGGTCTCCCACACATCATAATCAATCCCACTGGGGAACAGTGTGCAACACAAAATCTAACCAGGGACCTTCTGAAAACAGATAGAAATAGTAATGTTGGTCAATCAGAGGATTTATTTAAATCCTTTTTCTCAACGAACTGCAAGAGTAGGACTGTAAATATCTGTATTGTAAATCTGTAAATGTCTGTACATGGGCTGGAACTTTTGAAATAGGGAGTTCATGAAGCAGATTAGATAATGTAACTAAAAAGGTTAATTAAAGCAGAATTTCATCATTTTTGCAATTCCTCCACCAAAAGGCATAAGCACTCCTTAGGAATTGCATCTTGGGTTTCATTTTCAGGTGGGTTTTTTTCTATTATTGCTTCCCCTCTTCAAAATTGCTCTAATAAAAAAGCCTTTTCCCATTCCTCAAACAGCTGCTTTTAAGTGATTAATGACTTTTAATATTATTATTCATAAGTACAGAATTAATAACACATGATTCCCATGCTTTCCATAGGAAGCAAGTTATACAGAGGAAATACACCCAAATGTTGAGATACGACTCTAAATAGCTTACCTGAAGCATACAATTAGTTTCTAAAGGCATTTATTGTAGGACATACTAATATTTACTGTGAAAGCAAACGAAAACACAAGGAAGCAACAGAGATGAGGTTTATCTTTATGCTAGTGTTATGTTTATGAGCTCTCTAGCACAAAAATAAACCTGCTTAGTCTTCTTCAGTTTGACAGTCTTTATTAAAGTGTGGAGGCATTAATGGTATGCTGTTAACAATATATACAAATGTTACTGTGTCAGGATCTCAATAACCAACAATAACTCAATTCTGCACCAACAATGTTTTAATTCCCAATTGGTATCAGTGTCTGGACTGCAATGAGTAAAAAAAAAATCCTGTAAGAAATTACATCCTCCTAAACAATGTCATTGTATTTTATGAGTAGTATATTACAGTCCTCTACACTGGAGAGGAAGTCAGAGACAGGTTATCAAAAGACCAGCACAGTATTTGCTGAAGGCAAGAATCATTCCATAAATAACTGAAAATGAGCAGCTTTCCTATCATTCTGTAAATGAGTTGAACTAAAAGGACTTACACAATCTACTCAATGACAGTGTATGATAAAGATTGATGAGCTTTCCAGTTATTTTTACCTAGCCATTCTCTATAATTATACACGTCAAATACATTTTAATATGTACTATTAAAATAATCTATAAAAGCTCATTCTCTTTTAACTTGCACAGAAATCTCTCTTTATTTGAAAGGGTAGGATGATAGGACTGAATTCCCAATTCCACTTAAGTCAGCATAAATATTTTCTGTTTTCAGTGGTATATCATGTTAACACCATTGTTCAGGTTTGTCCCGAAAATATGGAAGAGGAAGGACAGAAGGGCTGGCACAGAAGTAGACTCAGTGAAATGAAGTGGGGAGAAGATAAGGGGCAGCACTAAGAACAGAGAAATGGAGTGAGAATCATGTATGCCTCTTATCTGTAGAGAAACTACGTTACACGTATATGTAGTTGCACATCTACTATTCTGTTTTAGGATATACAGCACCTCAAGGGAACTCTTGTGGTTCAGAAGGACATAGGAATTAATCAACAGAATAACACACGTGTAACTCATTACTGTGTTTTTTTTCTATACAGAACTTTAAAAAGTCTTTTCACATTCTTACTCATGCATACTTCTTTCTTTAAAGAAGGGATGGCATAACTAAGGTTAGAAGTTCTAAGTGGCAGCCTCAGAAGTTTAGCTCTTATAAAGAATTTCAGTCTTAGCTCAATGAAAAAGCATGGCTTGAATTTTTAGCAACCTATTTCCTACCATAGCTACCCCAACATCGGGGAAATACTATTCACTGGCAATAGCTGTAAACCAAGTATTTAGAAATAGCAAACAACTTTCAGGACTAGCAGGGATACGTTTCCAACATAGCATGTTATATTTTAGCTACGCAGCTCCCACTGAACCTGCTGACTATAGTATTTGGCTTAGTTACTTGATTTCAGTTAGAATCTGGTTCTTATATTTCAGGAGTTCATCAGACTGGCTGCTAACAGCTCTGAACGTGATTGCTGAGCCTTCTGGCACAGCTCAGCTGCACATTAGTTAGCCCAACACAGAAACTCAGCACACATTTGGTGTAAATCCTACGAGTGGATAAACGCAATTGAATTATATTCTAATCTAGACACTACTTCAGTCATAAGGGTCAGATTAGTGAAATGCACATGTGCAAGTACCCCACTCTTTTCTCCAGCTGGCATAACAAAAAATGTTTTGTACCTCCTTGCACTCCTGACAGTTGCCAAGAACTGGAATAGCTGTAAGAGAGCTAAGTTAAAACAGCAGATTGTGATATCTCTGCAGAAAACCAGCACTGTATCTCATGAGAATCAAAAGCTGAAGTAGAATGAACTATAACTGCTTCTTTTGTTTGATAAACAGCTTTAATTCCTTTCAATGAAAAACTGGAGCTAATCAATATTCCTAAGCTGTTTCGAATTTCAAGTGGAATTTCTCAAGAAGTTTGGATGCTCTGTGTGGTAAAGTTGAATACTGTAACTCAAAACACACAGATCTGTGAGCTCAAAGCACTGTTGGGTTCCCTAGATTAGACAACAAATTCCTCTAGCTCAGGGTCTCTCATTCCTGCTCTCTGGAGGGCTTTCAAACCTAGCATCTGATTTCAAGCAAGTCTAAGAATGGTGCTAGAGTCTCAAATACAGTAACATTTGAACAAATGCCGACAGCAGGTTAGAGGAGACATCTACAAAAGTCTTCCCCTACTGAAACACAGGTTTCAGCATGAGCCCACAGCTATCAGTAACGCTCGGCCAGCCAGCTGGCCCCACAGCATATGCAGAGTTTGGAACCAGGGCCAACACACAGGGTAGATTTGAACAGGGCACTGACACGGAGACTGAAGTTACTAGACCAAAGAGCGATCAGATGTTATTATGGGTGGAGACAATTGGCTTTGATTAATTTAGTGGCCATTATGGTAAGGATACAGGAGCTTTGATTAATTCAGTGGCTGTTGCAGTAAGGATACAGGCCACAAACTAAACCAGACAGACTTAGTCCCGTTGTCCATGTTCAGTCTTGAAAAAAGGTTCACTTATTCTCTCTTCCAATAAAAGCCGACAACAGTATAGTAAACCTTGCTCTTCAGCTTAAAACAACATAAATTTATTACAGATCCTCATGACTATTTGGCTCTCAGCAAAGAAAAATAATACATAAACTTAGTGAAAGGCTGTCTTCACTTACCTGAGAACACTTTGCCAGAAGATGAATTTCTGGCACAATAAGCTGGGTGGTCAGAGGAAAGCATGAAACACTGAATTTCTTCAGTATCACATTTTCAGAACTATAAGAAGTGATTAGCTATAGCCCTAATTTTTGTTCAAACCAAAAATTATATAATCCATAATCTATTTTTTCTACATTTCAGACAGCATTTTTCACACTGTTTAGATTAACAGTTTATTTTTTAAAAAAACTACATCTAGTTTCACATGCAGCTGGGAACATCTTTTCCATATCTAAGTAAGTGTGTTTTAATGATTGCTGTGAGTAAAGAAAGAGCTCGTAAATATCTACCCTCCCAAAAGTAATTTAAACTGGCTTTCCGTTATGAACTCAAACTGCAATGGCAACAGGTTAAGCAGGTCTCAAAAAACACTGCATGCTACTGAATGAGAGCATAGATTCTTTACCAGAGTACAAAGTCTTTAACTTTATATGACCTATTTCAATCTGATTCAAGTCAAATATAGGAGTTTTATCAAGGAGAGGGTAAATACAGAGAAACCAATCTTCTTAATCCAGTTCTTTGTGGGCTAGACCATAATGACTGCTATAATTTAAAGTGGTTATATTCACAGGCCACTGCCAAGTAATAAATCAAAGCACTGATATTTCTATGCACATCATATTCCGCTGAGCAAGTACCTTAAGAGATTCCCTCCCACACCCTAATACATTAACAGAGCAAGCTAACACTTCTTTGGTGGGTAAGCTGTTTATTCACATGTACTGTGATCCATAAATGCCTTGTAATATAATTCTGCAAACAAATTTGACTTCAAGTGCCATCTTGGGATTGAGTGCTGCTCTAACACATTGGCTCAGAGTCTAGAATCCTGCTGGGAACAAAATGAGGTCGAAGTGGTTTGAATTGTCCTAGAGAATGTTCATGCTGTATCAGGCATGCAAAGCGTATGGCAGTGCAAAGCCCAACACCACTCTCTTCTGCAATGTAACACAAGGGTGAAAGTATGCTGGCTGTTTGCTTTGAAGTGGGAAAGGACGTGGTTTGGGAGAAACTCTGCTGTATTGCACTGTAATTTCTACTGAACGGCCCCCTTTCCTTCTTCCCTCCTCCAGTATAATTCATAGTCCAAATGACCCAGCATCAAAATCTCCTTCTGCTCAGTTCCCTTCACTGCCTACACAGCACTAAAAGTCAAGTTTGTCAGGTGACCTCCTTCCAGCATGGAACAAATATTCCAAGTCCAGTAAATTTCAGCACTGCGTATTTTTCATTTACAATCCTATCAAAAATCCACACAGTAACTTCTGTGGTTAACAGCATTTCCTTATTAACTTCAGAGAAGACAGAAACAAACCCCACCCTAAATACCAAAACACAAATTGGTTCCTTTTACAATGATTTACTGTCAGATACAGTTTAGGATAATGGTCACTTGAGAAAGGAATTTTTGGTAGTTCAGTGGAGAGATAAAGTATTTTCTATTTTCATACTAGGACATATCCACAAATAACAATGACTTTATTTTGTTTTGAATTTCTTTTCTATTCATTTAATGCATTTTTCTCTTGACTCTCTCTCACACGAAATCTATTCCATGTGTTTGCAAGCATATCTTTATTACAGGTATTACTGCTATTATTATGTTTTAAAGCACTTTGTTCAAATCAGGTGTTACTACATATTGCTTTACTTCTCAAGCAAAGAGTCAGGCCTTTCAGCTCCTCTAAGGCAGCACAGTTCCAATGGCATCAATGGCACCATTGTAATTTACAAGCCGCTGAGGATCTGCCCCTGCTTGTTTGAACAGCAGCTTTTTTACATCTACAAGCACGCAGGCATAAAAGTCTGCCGAAAGTTCAAAAGCATTTTTAATTTTTGTGCACTTCTTTTCAAACACTTTTAAAGTTATTTGGGCAGTAGAGAAAACACTTTATTCAGCTAGGCTCCAAAAGTGTTTAATACAGTTCACTGCAGTAGGAGTGCTTAACAGGCATTTTCAGACTGCTCCTTATCCTGCTCACAGGATCGTGAGGATCCAATTAATGTCAGAAAAACACTTTGAAGATAGAAGCACTTTCTGTGACAATTTTCTCAAAGAACCAAGAAGCTTTTGTTTCAACAGCCAAATTCTGGATGGAGGCATGAAATACAAACCCACATACTGGTGGTTTTCACCAGAAAACACCACTGACAGAAGGTGAAGGGGGGGCAGCCTTGCACAGCAACAAGTTTTAGTCACTGTTCCCACCTTCCCCCTGGAACTATTTACCATATTGACAGGATTTCAAGAGCTAAACAGCTGCACTGCTATTTAGTATTAATTTTAAAAGGCAGCATCTTGAAATACTTTTGGAACATCTTAATGGTCTATTAAAGCCTGGGAGCCTTCCACGGGATGAGAAACTCGGGCAGCTCTGCTTATACTCATAGGTACTATGTACGCAAACCCATGCACAAGATGAAAAGCCTGGCCTGTTACTGCATTCTAGATCAGTTCTAGGATTTTTCTTACAGTTGATTTGTACTCTGAGAAAGCTGGATCATCATGACAGTCAAGACATTAGAAATAAATATTTAACTCAAATCCACTGTCATTTCTGCTGGGGATGCAAATATGCAACACTTTTGGTAGCACCTCATCTCCATTGCAAAACCACCTACTCTGCAAAAGATTAGTATAATTTATCCAAAGCACAACATGCCAAAACAGAATCCGTATTTCAGACTCTTAAGTACTTCAGACCAATTAAACACATTATCATTAACATTAAACATTTGCCTCAAAACCTCATCTCCACAGTATATTTTTAAGGTTTTAAGTTGCCAGAGTCAGTGCATAGGCAGGCCTAAAGGCCTGAGGTGAAAGTGTTGCACATCCCAGCTCTTTATAACAGCACGCAAAGCGTGCCAAAGTATAGAAAATTGTCACACTCACAGAAAAGTGTTCAATTGCTATTGCTTCATCTGCATTATGGATGATACTGAAATAAAATGCAAAATGTTTATATCATATTTCACATTCTCTAGTTCTTCCTCCTGAATCTTTACAGACATTCCAAGGTGGGAACAAAACTATTCTGTATGATTTCACCTTTGCTTCGAAAGTGTATGCAGTGAAGATAGAGATTCTAAAGACACAGCACACATTCTAGACTGAAAAACAACAGAGAACAGTGGTTTTTAAGATCTATTTGCTTTGTTTCTCAGTTTGACTTTCAACTTAAGCCAACAAAATCTAACTCAGGAACATGACTCTGGGAGGATAGAGTATCAAACATCCTAAGGTATCAGAGTCACCAGATTCTCAATAAATATAAAACAACATCCAGCTCTGAAACTGCCAACACAAGAAGGACATGGACCTGTTGGTGAGATTCCATAGAATGCCACAAAGATGATCAGTGGTCTGGAGCACCTCACCTACGAAGACAGAGGGAGAGAATTGGGGTTGTTTAGCCTGGAGACAGAAGGCTCTGGGGAGACCTTAGAGCATCTTCCAGCACCTGAAGGGGTGCTCCAGGAAAGCTAGAGAAGGACTTTTTACAAGGTCCGGGAGTGATGGGACAAGGGGTAATGGCTTTAAACTGGAAGAGGGTAGATTTAGTTTAGACATTAGGAAGAAATTCTTCACTATGTGGGAGGTGAGACACTGGCCCAGGTTGCCCAGAGGAGCTGTGGCTGCCCCCTCCCTGGCAGTGTTCAAGGCCAGGCTGGATGGGGCTTGAAGCAACCTGGTCTAGTGGGAGGTGTCCCTGCCCATGGCAGGTGGGTTGGAACTAGATGATCTTTAAGGTCTCCTCCAACCCAAATCATTCTATGGTTCTATGACTACATGATCTTTCAAGGTGCCTACAGAACGTCACATTGCTGTCTTCTTAAGTGTTTGAATCTATGAAATAATGGTCTGGTTTTAATTTTACAACAACACTGTGTTCTACTTGTTAGTAATGCTCATTACTAGCTCATTACATTATTTGCTCAAGGCAAATAAAGGCAAAGAACAAAGACTCAAGCTGTGCTATCCTAAACAGCTTGTGAAAAAAATACTTCTGCTTGTTGTATGGTCGTCAGACACACTTCTCCCTGGGTCCCAGGTATACATCTCTCCACTACCATGCACAGTTTGTTATAAAGAAGCACTCCAAAGGGCCACCATCAGTTCAAGGTAATCCAAGGTTAATCTGAAGACATTAATAGAATTTCCTGTATTTATATTTTTAAATTAAACTAGTCTCAAGGTTCATGGCAACATATTAAATTACAAATACATGACAATTCTTCATAAACTAACAGAATGAAATCAAATCCTGTATTTTCCTTTGAAGTTCTCCAAAATCTGTCTTCTGCATTACTGCTCAGAATTGAGCCCACACTAAGAGACACAAAGAAGGAAAACTCTGTTTCATTCATGAACCAATGAACTTTTGCTTGTAATTGACAAACTTTGTGGTTTCAATGCACAATAACTCTCCCTCTAATAGAGCTAACCAGTGGTAGTTAACAATAAACTAGGTCTGTTGTTCATTAGGACTGTATAAAAGTTTCAAAACAAACCACGAAGAACACTTTTGAACTAGAGACTCAAAAGCTTTAGGAATGAACTATGATGTGCTATTAAGAGAGACAAGGGTTATAGGAAAAATTAATTTCTCACTGTATCAATAGATACAGTCTGAAGAAACCACTAAACTCTTAAGATTACATGCTTTTTTCAACTGACACGTTGGAGGCATTTTTTCAAAAGTCCAATTTGTTAAAAATGAAACAGAAAATGATGATGTTGGAAAGTTACAATCTCTTAACACAAATTTAAGACCACATCATGCTTCTCAATCTTTTTTTTATTGGCAGAAGACAACTGAAGAAAGGTATTGTCTGTTTATAATGTAAATCTAAGCTCAAAACAATTCATGGCTTGGCCTTCCCTTGCATTAATTAGTCTTGGGGAAGGAAAGAAAAAGTATTTGGTAAGAACAACAAAAAAATCGGAGGGAACTATCGTTCTAGATATATAACAATTTCTTCTAGCTCTACCAGACACCTAAGAAAAAAATCAACTCCCCTCATTCCTCTAGTATATGAACCTAAAAGAGAATGATGAAGTGTTATGACAGAAATTCAACAGTAAACTTATAATTCCACTTATTGAGGGCATCTTTATTCCGTAGTCTGACTGAACATCTGCAGACACATTACACATTAAGATGTTGTTGCCTTAGGTCCTTACAAGCAATTCACAAGACAAATTATGAGGCCTCTTTTTGCCAATAAAAATGTATCTCTTTCCCAAGTTTTCCAAAACTCTGGTATTGCTTATAATTTAAATGTTCTCATGCTTTGGTTAGAGTCCTCCTGCTCAACGGAACAGCCCTGTTCTTGCTCCTCCCTGAGGTTTACCTCCTGTAATTTCAGGATATTGCTTCACAGAATCCTCATTTTAAGTTACATTCAGATGTTCTTTGCTCTTTACCAGCTACAGATAAAGACTTTTATAGGTGCAGAGGAAACAGCTGTAGCGCCATGCCATAGCAATCACTCATGCCAACTGACTGCATGCCTGACTCAAAGCTCTGTACTATTTTCTTCAGTAGAAGTGCTGGTGTAGGTGAACACAGGTGAATGAGATGGACCAAGGTATTAATCTCTTAATGCAGATTAGCTGCAGCTGGACTATTATGCCCTTAATAAATCCCTTTATTAGCATTTTGTGGTTACCAGTGATCAACAGATACTCAGTTTTCCTATCTCAGGGTTCCTAAGCCATGCCTAGATCAGCAGTGAGCTAGTAACCTTTGCTAAGTAGTTCACTAAAAGCAAGTTCATAATCTCACAGCAGACGTTCACCTGACCCAGAACTTTCAGTCACACTCCCAAAATTTTCAGAATTACAGCAGTTTGATTAGAACACAAATATATAAAAATAATGGAGCCACGGCTATAGGGTAACTACTGCTGCCATGGGTACAAATATGAAAGGAAGATTCAGTCTGTAAGACTTCTAAACACCCAGATTTTTCTGACACAAAGTGTCTGAAGTAATATCAAATCGCAAACAAAGACAATGGGCAAGTTACGAAATAAAGGATAAAGTTTAATCTCCCTTGACTAACTTAATCACACAGTCTATAAATTAAGTTTTAAATCCCCATATATATTGTGACTTGGATTTCTTTTGGAATTTAATGCTGCAATATAAAAATATTCTCTGCAGAGTAAATCTCTTTATTGGATCCAACCGTGAAGCCACTAATCATGTAGAATATCTACTGGGTGATTATTTTACTAAAAGAGATTTTTTAAAGGGTAAGAAACAAAAATGTTGAAACTGAGAAGTTCAAGGAGAAATAAGAGAAGCAACAGCAAAGGAAGAAAAAAAAAAGAGATAAAAATATGTTTCTTTTACAGAATCAGACAAAGATGTAAAAACACATTCTATCTGGCTAGATCAAGGGCTGCTTAAGGAACAAAGAAAGGTTTTTCACTATCCAAAAGTGAGTTTTGCTCAGAATAAAATAAGGTTAGGGAATCAAAATGCTGTACAGAAATATCTATGACAATTGAAACCAGGTTCCCAACCATCTTTTCTCCAGTTTTGTTGTGTAGTGTGTTCAAACAACTATTTAAATTAGTAACAACCTCTCCTCCTGGCAAGAATAGGAAGAAATGTGTCTTCATGTGATTTGGGAATTTGCCTGTGGATAGTTTATGAATTTGGACTGACACTGGTCATTCTATATGTATAGCTAAGTCAGAGTACAAAATTAATTTTTAATTAAAATTTGTAAGAAGTAAAAGGAGAAAAGTATTTTATCAGACACATGATTAGCAAGGTAAGATCACTACTACAACCTGATCACAACTTAAGAATGAACCATCCTTAGTCAAGGTAGAGTTCACTCCAGGTAAAAAGACAGCTGAGCAACAGATTACATATGAGGGACTTTAGTCAACTCATAAAGGTAATGACTTCCAAAGAGTATGTTACATTTCCAAAATGGTCCCTTGTTGAGCATTTTAGAGACAAAAGAGGAATGGAGTGAAAGCAGAAAGTCAGCTGCATCAGTGAGAGGAGAATCCATGTTAGTGAATATTGGTCACTGCTATGACATAAATGCATTTTAAGATGCTCAACTTTTCAGAAGAGCTTAGATTTTTTAAGAAGTGTTGAGATTCCAAACATTGTGTGCTAAAGCCAACGTTCAAAAAAGTATTTTCATGCAAACTACTTGATGGTTTGGTCATCAACTACAAGACCAAAATACTCTAAACCTTTGAGATGTAAGAAGTTCACATTAATTGGATTCAGATCAATAAAAACTGTTCAAATAGCCCATCTCTTTCATTTTTTTAATGCATTTTCTTTGAAAATTTGCATTCAAGTTCCTTGGTTCTGTCCATAACCGGAAACAAAACACTGTGAGAAAGTCTGAAATTAAAGATTTTGGGGTCTGACAAGAAGCAGAAAACACTGAAAATCGTGCAGTCAGTTTTTGCAAAGTTATATAAGCAACCAGATTGCTGGGTGCTTCACAAGTTAAACTGAACAACCAGCCTTTGCTTACTCTCACTATTCTGCATACTTCTCTTTATCCCTTTCCCTTCCTTTCAAACCAACCTTTCCATATTTCAAAAGAAGGAAAAAAAAACATTCCTTTAATACAGAACTTATGAAACAAGCACCTCAATAGGACTCACTGCTGCTGGCTGTTGTTCAGATGATGTATTTGTCGGGCAGATCATCAAAGCAACAGCAGGCTTCAGCTGGTGCACTGCTGTAGTGATAGCTGTTTTTATAAGAACACTGCTTACAAACAAATGGTAAAAAAACCCCAATGAAACAACATCTCTGTCAAATGATGACAGAACTAGGAAACACAGGAAATGAAAACATGGTATCTATGGGTTCCAAAACTGGTCATAACCACTGCCATCAATGAGCAGGTATGAGCCAAAAAGCCTAGCCAATGGGTGCTGGAAAGAAATATTCATATTCTTCTTCAAGATGTAGAGGGAAAAGATGGAAAAGGCCGGGAAGCTGTTTACCTGGAAAAGCAGCGACACGAAGGACTCTCCTTCAGATTCAGGCCAGATGGGAAGCCACCAGTCTCCCAGGCCAGGCACCCGGGCTTTTTGCTCAGCACCTCATTTTAGGGCTATCTCTCAGCAGATCTCCCGTAATCAGCAAGCAAGGAGAAACTAATTCAGAAGCTTTTGAATGAAAACACCAAAGGCAAGGGACATGCAGAAGATGGTGGTAAGACACTGGTGGAAAGCTGTGATACAGAAGTTAACTCAGCCATTAACCACTTTCCTAAGGCCAGGGGAAAGAGTACTTCCCATCACCCAGATGCATTAACCTGGTCTGCCTTTTTTAAAGATCTGCCACTTAATATATAAGAAAGAATAAACCAGCTTTTGAGAAAGCATTTAGTTATTATGTTTTCAAAATGTGCCTGGAACTCTGCAGACCGCTGTACAAAGTGTTAGATATTAGCTGGCTGTTTAATGAAGCCAGAAGGGAAAAGGCCACCTTGGAATTTATTATAGTAAGATAAACTTGCCAGAAACTCTAAAATCTAATTATTTAAGCAACACCAGTACTGAAAAAATATATGGTCAGCAAAGAATAATGTCCTAAATATATTCTGGTTCAACTACAGGTGATTAGACTAGGTAAGACGTGCAACTTGAATTCAGTGGAGTTGAATTCATTAACACTAGGGTTGAATTTCATTCAAAGTCTTAATAACTTCAAGGGTTTTAGTAAGTGATCACCCTAGCCAAGTTATACATACTGGCTACAATAAGATGAACATTTATTTAGTATAAGAAACTTTCTCTGCAGAAAATCAGATCATAAGTGAAATTCCCTTTACAGCTTCAGGAGTGTTCACACTGGATTTTAGGTTGCTGTGACTCTTCAGTCCTGGATTTTTCTGGTTTTGCTCTTTTAAGTTCGATGATGAGCTCATATTGTTCTCAAAAATCATTATCTTGTAAAGGCTTTTACACGTGAAGGATCCTACAGTCTCCCTGGTTTTGTGTGTCCTAGATGCTTATCTAGCATCACCACAGAAAAGGCCTTTAAAATCCAAGAATGAACTACACATACATGAATGACAACACACATACAACTGCCTCTAGAAAGCATAAGCTGTAATCTCAATTGTCCTGTAACCTAGCATTACCTTTTAGGAAGGAATGGCTTAATAAATAGAATATTATCAAAAATGCAATTAGTATACAGGAGAAAGACTGTTAAATGTAACACAGTGAACACTTCATCCTAGCTATGACTTTTTAAATAGCGAAAAAACATGCTCATTGTGACAGGAATATGACCACAGAAGGCAAGATCCAAACTCTGACTCACCCAAAAATTCTTGACAGAATATGCTTGTAAGATTTCTGTCATCTCCAGGCATAAAACAGAGACTCCTCCTCCCTATTCACCATTGTCTTGAATCCTCCAAACAGAATGTAGTAGCCAGGTAGAAGCAAATAGGTAGGAGTTATCAGTTGTTATTACCATATTCTTATAGGAATGCTTGGTTTTGCAAACATTTTCCAAAAAACCCAAGTTGTTCCTCTTACTGTGTAATATTTCCTGACTCTTCAGTTCAGTATTCAGGAAATAACTACACAACAGATTTGCCAGGGTTCCTAATCATAAAAAACATATTTTAGGAATATTATTCAAAATGTTCTGGTTAAGTCTATACAGAGATTCTAACTGCCTCTTCAGGTATTAATGACTTACTCTGAAATGTCCTTATGGTTTGAACTTGCTGTGCTTAGTTTCAGTTTATTTAAGAAGTGATTCCTTAAATCTTTTCTTCACAGTTTGGAGCACACAGTCGTCTGTACAAAGAAATGTCTTTGTTGTTTAACTCCAGCAGAGAACAGGCAAGAGGACCAAGGACAAAAGGTAAAAAAAACAGTTATTCTGATCCAGATATTGTAATTACATAGTTTATAAGTAATGCATTCAGTATGCTGTACATGTGAGAGAGACACTCCAACTCCAATGCATAGACTGACAACAATACAGGGATGCACTCAATGAATAATATACACCGTAAGAAATAGAATGTCAAAGTCCTTGGCTTCACAAGTCCATCACAATAAACACACATAATAGCACAGCTTTGGCTTGCAGCACTTTGTAAACGCAAATGAAAAAAAATGCAGATTTTGTTTCTGAATAGAAATTTAAGAATTATCAATATTGCACTGAGAGCTCTCACTGTTTACATGGGACAGCCACTGAACCCAACACAAACTTAAGCACTGCAACAGAAGTTTACTATAAGCAGATCCACTGTATATAAAGTAACTGAGAAAACAGAAAAACTCTCCTCCTCTGGCATATTCTTGCATGTTCATTCCGAACCCTGAAAATGCAAACACATATGCTCTCCTCCATACTACTGTATAGTATCTGTTGAAACTTTTTTGCACGGGAACCCTCCATCTTGTATAATTTTTTTTTTGTTGTTGTTAAAAAAATATTTAGAGCAGTTTTTAGAAGTGTATTTTAAAGTGTATTAATTAGCATCACATGAAGGAAATCAATGTATAAATTGCTAATATATAAATTATAAAACTTTTCATAGGATCACATGTGATGCAGCAGTGCTTCTAACTATTTTTATCTTCTAAATTCTCTGCCAATGTTCTAATCTAACTCCTTTATTTACGGTAAATTTGAATCTCTAAACTGATTTCAAAATGCTATTTTAAGCTCAAGAGCTATTAACAATATTTCATCATGAGACATACCACTTGAATGTTATCTGCTGCAGGGAATACTGAATCAAAATATTTTTTAGAGAATATTTTCACAGCCGCTTTAGTATCAGCCACTGTGACAATTTCCTTAAATCCATATTCAAGTTCAGGCACACCAATATTAACAAGAATGCCATTAACATCTGTTGTACTTTTATTTTAAAAAAATATTAATGTGAAACTCTTAATCACAAATACTGTATACTGGCATGTGCTAAGAGAAGATGCTAGAATAGCAGCGTATCATTTTACATAAAGTGGGGAAAATGGATTACAGATCCAAAGATCTCCCTATCTCATTTAGTAGCTTAAACAACTTAACTCCATGAAAAACAAAATGGAAATACATAATATGTTCCCTGAAGGAACTGTAAAGAGCTTTACAATTAGCAATGAAAGAAATTCCACTATGAAAGATCTTCTTTGTAGTAAATAGCATTCAGGTAAGGCACAAAACGTTAAGACTTGCCAAAACTCTAATGTATATACCTTCCCTTTCATAAGATCTCTCATAAACATCCACTGCCAATGATGGCAGGCAGTATGTCTGGTACAGTTTGCAGAACTGAATCTCGAAGTCATATGGCTTCAGATTCAGACAACTGCTCTAGAAACAAACTGTTGCTTGAGTTAGGGGACACTACCAGATACTTTCCAATTAGAATAAGTCTATTATACATGGCAAGTGCATTTCAAAACTAATGCATTTTCAATCATTGTATCTTTCACTCTTGTATTAAGAGAAATTTTAATTTTTACTATTGATATCTCTTTCCCATCAGTTCTCTCGACGTTGAGGCAATGGACATAGATAACAACCAGCTTCTTTGAATTAGGTTCTCAAGACCCACTATGCAAATAAGCATCTTCCAAATAATCACTTCAGATATATGTCATTTGGCTTCAAAATTTTGCCATTATCCCAAATATGCTGAAATATTTATACTCAAAACCACATGTTTTGCAGCATAAGTGCTGTAACATACTGGTCCCACTTAAGGTATTATGCTTCTACTTAATTCAGTGGCAAGCTTCCCATTTCAGTGTATGAGAACTGGCCAGCTGATGATTACCAGTGGGATAAAAAGTATGTCTTTGTCTCTTTTCTGTACAAGACTAGCATGTGACAGAAGTGCTTTGCCAATGGAAAAGTCTGTACAAGGTCAGCAGTTCTGTTGCAGAAAGGTCTAACACATCAGCCAGTAAGAAAATACTGCTGAAAAATACTTTGAGAAGTCATTCCGTACATTGCTCAAGACTGTACAGCCTATAGCCTTGTTTACACTTTATATAGTTTAAACCTAAATTGTAATACAGAGCTTTTGCTTCTAACTTAAAAAAATAAATACTAGAGTAAATATACAGACTGATTAATACATTATTAATAGTTATTAATAGCTATTATTTAGCAGTCCAAAACTGGATTGTTTCTTTCTGAACACACATACACACACAAGAAAAAAGACAAGATGTTTCTTGGGAAATTTCTGATCTGCCTTATGATTCTATTAGAGGTAGTTCATTTTGGCTCACTAAGAAACAACAGTTAATATCACAGGACATTCTCAATTTGGTTGTTAAAATATTTTCCTCTACCAGATTGACACTCTTCCTACAGTAAAGATCTTCAACAAATGTAAAACTTCAATGGATTTTTAGCAGGGGGAATGGGGGGCGGAGAGAAGAAAAGATTATATTTGTGCTGTTTGAAATTATTTCATTCAAAAACAGGCAAACACCCGAAAAAAAAGAAAACATAAGCAGAAGAAAACAGAAACAATGTTGTTGATGGGTTTTCAGGCATACAGAAATAAAATAGTACAGATCACTAGATGCACAAGAAACCTATGCTTTTGTAGTTATTGTGAAAAGTTAATTATAAAGTTGAACAACCACTGAAATAGCCTATCTCCTTTAATCTGAATATTCTGACTTCCCAGATAATGGCATGTTCCAGAAACACTAAAAACTTGTCCATATACCAAATATACCACTGTCATAATTTTTCTTTTAGCAAATGTTTATTGATTTCAAGCAGTAAGAATTTACACAGTTTACTCTGCAATAATTTTTGAATGCTGCTTTATCAATGAGAAATTTGTGACCATCAACATGCCGAAAATCAACCTCCCAGTCAACCATTTCACTTGTCCAATAAAATTGCTTGATAAACTTTTCTCTAGTTTCAGTTTCCTACTCTGTTAGAACATGCTGTATCCTGTCCTGGTGAAACTCAACCACCACAGTAAACCAAGACTATTGTGTAATGGTGTAAGCAGAGAGGCTGGAGTCCTTCTAGATGGAACTACAGCCTCAAGAATTCCTAACAGGGGAGGGAGCTGACAAATTTAATAGACTAAATTCATACCGGCAACTTTAAAATGAAACATATGAAATGGATATAGATAAAATAAAAAAAAAATAAAAAAGGAAAGGAAAGGGGGAAGNAAAGGGAAAGGGAAAGGGAAAGGGAAAGGGAGATAGCATAAACCAAGAGCTCAGGGGTAAGGAGACAAGGAGTAGCATGGGAAAGAAGAACTTTGCCACTTTCCCATACATGTCAACAGCCTGGTTATTTTTAAGAGAAAAATGTTACCCTTTTTCCATCCTGCCCATTCCAAAAATGTTCAGGACATTTTAAAACAGTTAAGGGAATTTTTCTGCCAGCTGTTTTCAGATGCTGACATGCAAATCTGACAGAAAAATTACATTCAACTCCATGAGTTTATATATTAGTAATATGGCTACTTTCATCATCCTTCCAAGTAAGCTGTGTTCTCACTCATTTTCTACAGAATGTACAAGTATCTATAGAAGCTCTTCAGATAGAATTATTTTATTTCACCACTAAGCAAGTGATTGTTGATGGATGCTACACAAACTGTTCACATGAAAAAAATGAGTGCTAGTGTATATAGGTGTATATAATGTATCAAAAATAAATTTGGATGAAACCAGGACAAATTAGAACTGATAAGATCACCCTACAAGAGGTCCAGAATATTTGGTTTTCTTGGACTGTGGGTAGCTTATATTATTTCTTCACTTCTGAAGAGTCACTTTTTTGGTAAAATTATGGAGTTCACAATACAGTTCAGACTGTTCCCCATAATCAACTCCCACCTACAACAAATGTTTCTGTAGAACTAGTTACAGCTCCATCAGGAACCAAGGAGAAGAAAGCAGAAAAGAGGAGAGAAGCAATTCAATAATGAGTACTTTCCTTTCTTGTACTTCAGCAGTAGCTAAGATGCTTACCAGCCTGAAGTGAGATAAAAGAGCTGTCAACCAAGAGTACTGGGATTTGAAACATCCAGTACAGCTAAATAGTTCTAGTAATAATTACACCGGGCTAGCAAGAAAGGTCTTGTGTAGCTCCACTTTTTTTATTTGCTGTGATAACTTTTAAGACAGATCTAAGGACGGGCTGACAGGTAAAGAGAAATTAAAGGGTGAGGGGCAGGTTTTACAAATCTTAACTAACTCTTCTCTCTCAAGTCTACTCAGCAGAATTGGCTCCAAAACAGAAGCACAAACACAGACAAACTAAGGGCTTTTTGTAACCTGGCAACATGAGAGGTTACAACAGGGAATAGCACTGTTTACAAATGCACGCAAGACAGATATAGATCTGCAGAAATTCCACATGACCTCTAATTTGCAGCACACTAGACAGATCTAGAAATACACCACAAAATGCTAATGCTAATATAAATATTCCAGGATCCATTATGGTTTTGAATTAAGGACCTGCTTCACAATAAACAATTGTACAAATGACCTTGTATTTTGTGCTTACCACCTCAGTGAGACATTACCTCAATACAATTTTGATATTCTTTCATTTTATGGCAATTGAAATTTTTAGGCAATCAGAAGATACACTTTTCTCCTTAAGCAGCCTCAATAACTCTACATAAACAAGCATGCTGATTCTTCACCACTCAGAAAAGGTTAATGATGTGGCAAGTGTGATTGCCACAGTGGAACCAACTAATAGGGAACACCAAAGCCACGTTGGCCAGACAGGGAAATATATGGTAACAGGTCTACAGTGTTTGTCATGTGAGATCAAGCCAGAATTGTTAACTGCCAGCTAGTTCTGATCAAAACGCCTCTTTCACAATTTATTTTTTTTTTCTTTTTTCCTCTCCTCTCCTCTCTTCTCCTCTCCCCTCTTCTCCTCTCCTCTCCTCTCTTATTCTTGACATCTATTTCACACTGCTTAGAAGGCCTTTCCTGGCAGAACCTCCACCCAGTTGCACCAGCATACAAAGAACGCTTTATTCACTGAGATGCAACTTACCCAAATAGTTGTTGCTCTTTGACATCTCAGTAACGTTGATTTTAGTAGCTCCTTCAGGAATTTCCACTATCTTGTGGTAGCCAAGATTTGTTAGCGTGTGTTTGAAAACTCCAGACACAACCTTGCAAGCCGTGTTGTCCCCTCCACATATTCCACACTTGTCAATCACCTTGTCTGAACCCAGATAGTCGTCACAGCCAATGCTCTGCAAAATAAAATAAGATTTCCTTTTCCAAGATCTTGCAACTGCAGACTGTGGACATAGCAACCGAGGACAGTATGACTTTCAAAGAACATTCAATCTTGAAAAGATTGTGTGAATTAGCATTTCAGTAATTTCTTCCCTTGTTCTTCTGTATGCAAAAAGGCAATAAAAAACAGAGGGTTCATAGACTTGGGGATTTCAAGTTGGCTGACAGGTGCCTGTTACCAGAAATACAAGAAAATACTAAAGAGCACTAATGCATTGATCATTGCTGATCCTCAGCTGAAAGAAAATAATCTCTTACCATAGTTCCTGTAGCTACTAGTCAGAAAAGAGGTGAAGAGCTATGATTTTGTTATGATCCAAAATGAGCTTTTTACAAAAGCACAGCTACTTCATATATAAAGTGTCTTCTTAATCTCCTCTAAAATTGAGCACTGAGCCTATTCTCACCAAAAAAGGTTTCTAAAAAGTCTTTTTACTGCATCTAGACAGTTGTAAAAGCAATCCTCCTGTTCACTGAGTAGAAAATCTTCAACCCACTTGATAACACCACTTGGACAGGATAGTTTTAAAAAAATTGTATCATTGCCTTGATAGATGAGGATTGGGTTAGGGATAAGTTGAGCAATCTGGACATCCATAAATCGATGGGTCCAGATGGAATGCACCCAAGGGTGCTGAGGGAGCTGGCAGAGGTCATTGCTAGGCCACTCTCCATCATCTTTGGTAAGTCGTGGGCAACAGGAGAGGTGCCCGAGGACTGGAGGAAAGCAAATGTCACTCCAGTCTACAAGAAGGGCAAGAAGGAGGACCCGGGTAACTATAGAC